>JASFDH010000384.1:0-25525 GCA_036937195.1 Nidularia pulvinata
ATTGAGATTATAGGTAGCAACTTTCAATGCCTTATATAATATAACAAGGCCTTATCAGTAATATCACACTTTTAGCTAAGTTTCAACTCTCTCTAGAAATACTTTCACATTAAATTTTTGTGATGCAGGATATGACAGAAACATGCTAAGTAAAATGGAGAACTGGATGCATCAAAGCAATAGAGTGCAAATGACAAATGATAGCAATATTCAGAGGGCACAAGCTAGATATTAATGTAGAGAATCCACTTTAAGTAGATTAGTGTTTGACTGAAAATTATGAAACAAAATAGAGTAAGGTGGAGAGTCAGGGAGTATCATGATTGATTGGAGGTTGGTATGAAGTGTATGGGTGGTTATCATGACCAAGATATGACACTTACACCTATTCTCATTAATTTACCTTCCTTTTCAGTGATTATTGTTATTTTATCTTATATCAGGAAGAACACATAGACAATGTACAGATATCATGAGGCAACTGTGCCCATAAGGATAACACACTCATTTGAAGTGATCATTCATTCATTACTTACATACAAAGTACATGATAGTACAGGTGTATAACACATGTAGGTAGTATTCAGGCACATCTTTTGTACTGAGAACACCTGTCTTGAGCTGGTTGTTTCTTCACTAGCACTATAGTGCTCTACCTTTCTCCCTTTCCTATGAGTGATTAAATGAACTCAACATCGCACTATGGAGTGTATTGTTTGTGTGTCTGACACCTGACATATATGCATCTATACACTCAAATCCACTTTCCAATAGTTCCAATAGTATATCACTGTGAATTATCCTGCCCCCTGATACCATGTAGTAGAATTGGTGCCTGTGTTCTTAGTGGTTAGCATACATCATATATACATGTAAATTGTATGATCATATTTACAATCTTGGAGATCTGTCTAATCTCTTGATCTTATCAGCATGCTTTGATGAGTGCAGAAACAGTTCAGGCCTATGGAACATAAAATGGGAGGGGGCTGTCTGAGAGATTATGAAGCTTATATAGACTATATATGCCTAAGCAGCCAAGTGTGCTTCTCCAGATGATTGAGCACCATTGGATTAGAAATGGTGGTGATAGGCATCATGAGCATCTTGCGATTCATAGTGATGTGCCGGCTCTGCTCAGCCTGAAAGCCGCAGCTTAGGTCCGGTATTTCCAGGCTTAGGCCTGCCAAAATTGAAGCCTGAGCCGGGGCAGTAGGCTTGGGCCGGCCATCACTGCCACACTGACATCAACTGACGATTCGACCATGTCAGACTTCCGCGATGCACATACGTCGCGAAATTTGGAGAACCGATCGGCGTACTTACACATTGCAAAAAAAAAAAAAAGAAAGGAACCTTCCGCACCTCTGGACTCTCTGGTCGAATAAGTTCAAGATTATCTCGTGGTAAATGGTGGAGTGTTTAAAATATTATGAATCACTTAACATTTAAAGCCCACTCTCAAAGCTCGGGCCGCCCGACTCGGACATCAAGAGTGGGCTCGAAGATCTACAGTCCCAATCCTCTCAGTCAATGCACGGATGTCTCGAATTAAAATCAATTCAGCTTGCAAGAACACTATCTCCGTTGCTTCAATCTGATTCCGTCCTAGGTGAACTAATTGAGTATGTGTCCTTCAAATTACACCACTACTAGTCATCGGAATCGTAGTCTTCATCGGAATCGTCCTGCGAATCATCGTAATCGTCATACTCATCCTGCCTCTGCCTTAAACCTGACACTTCCGCCTTCAATCCTGAAATTGATTGCAGAAGTATTGCTGTGTCGTATAGCGATGCTGCAGGTTGTTGCTGTTGCTGCTGCTGATAATACTGCTGCTGCTGAGCAATGCGAGTTCTCTCGGCCGCTTGCTGCTCCAACTCTTGCCGAAGACTCTGGTATCGCTCTTCATCACGATCCCTTGCTTCTTTCTGCCTCGCATTAATCGAGTCGATCGTTCTAGAAAACTGCTGCCTTTGTTCCTCGAGAATCTGTTGCATCATCTGGTCCTTCGCACTGATCATCTTCTTCATTTCTTCAACTTCCCTGCGTGCCTCTGCAGCCTGAGCCTTCACCTCCTCGAGATGCTTGTCCGCCTCCGCACCCAGTGCCGTATCCTCGTACCGTTTCCCCTGGTTAACCATCTCGTCAACGACCTGTAGAGTAAATGGCAGCTGCTTCAATAGATCTTTCATCGCATCCCGGGCAGACTTGTCGTCATGGAGAGAAAATCTCGCATGGGCAGCATTGCGCCGCTTCATATCAGCCCAGTAGTCGCGGAGCAGCTCTATCTCTCTGGTCTCTTGCGTCTCGTACATGGCCGAGCCTTTGGGAGCCCAGAAACTAGTGAGGAGCAAAACGTTTCGAAAGTTATCGTGGCCGACGAAGTACTCGAATAACTTGGTTTGTCTAATAGCTGTGTTGGTCATTCGCATTTCCTCCATCTTGCGAACGAATATCACCCCATTTACTTTGTGGTCATTTTCCTTGTATCTAAAGTAATAGAGAGCTTCCATTATTTTCATATAAACGAGAATTGTCATTCTACTGACCTCTTCGAGAGATACTGAGAGATTTTCAAGAACATCATATTATCTGAGAGATCGGTGTCATCTAACCCAGGTGTATCGATAAGTTCAACAACACCGCTTCCGCCTGGATTAGGCACAATCCGGGATGCAACTTCTTGAGTGACGGATTTAAGTCCTCCCCCAGTAACTAGTTTATCGTTCGGGTTGACAACGAAGAGATTAATGAACTTAAAAGAATGATCAGACGCATGTTCATCCCCAAAATGTTGGATTGAAACCCACCTCGGATTTTCCGTTACCGGTTGGTCCAATAATACTGCAACCGATGAGCACTAGTATATTTCAATCACAGAGTTCAAGCAAGACGTACAGAACAATGGGATGGTCTTGCGGCATATTTAGAATGTGTAATGAACTGTAGGAAGTTGCCAGATAGCTGGATGTACGTTGGCTTGAATGTTAATCGAATACACGATATTTATTCTGTTCTGTACAATACGTTTTTGATATCCTCATGTTAGTCGTGCATTTCATACAGGATGAGATCTGTAGATGTTATAAAATCGACAGTGTTTACAATGTACACTCAAGCGGAATTTATCGTCACTCAAGCAGTTTTGGATTGTATTGATGGGCAAGCCGTTTTGCTATTTTTAGTCGAATCAATGGCCATCTACGACTCGCAGTCAACGGCCTCACTTCTGCACCATGCCTGCGCATTATGCATTTGGCAGGATTTGACATTTACCACGCAGTTGCTTCGAGGCCGTTGTTAATTCGGATAGCTGTACTCATTACCAATGTAGGCGCTAATCTTGAATCAGACACTGATCTTGCAACTCCATCTGAACTACACACCCAACACATGTTGAACGCAAGGTGCGGGCAATGTGCAATCGTTCTATCTCATGGATCTACGATTTTGACCATTGACAACAGGTGAACGAAGTTATGTTCAATTTATTTATTTCAAGACTTACAAAATGACCAGGTTAAAATTTTATAATTAATGTGTACATATATCACACAATTCTAGTGTGGCTGTGGTCCGGTCCTGAACCACCATTTCTGGAGGATTGTACTGAACCGGTTCCTATCCGAGTTTGAACCAATTAGCTTTTTGATTTATTTTTGACAACTTTTTAAGAAAATTTGTAAGATATCAGTAGAGACCATAGTTTTCTTGCATAACCATGACCATCAAACATGATAATAATACTACATATTACTCAAGCATATCAATTTACTCGATTCAGGCCATTAATTTTGCTGTGATTTGATGTGATTTGACACAAATTTTGTTTAAAACCTTTTTGGGTGCGAAGATGAGCACGACGCTACAGTGTACCGGCGGTCCTGACACACCTGATCGATGTCTGCCTTTTGTGCAAGATCTATTCACAATTTGTTCAAATTTATATATATATGTTGGTATTCAGCTACCATTTAGGAAGGTCTGGTCCAAATTTCATGCAATTTCTACATGATCTGAACTTGCAATGTCGTTTGCGAGTTTTCGAGGTGTTTGATGGAAATTCACTCCTTGACACGCCTCAATCCCCACCAAATTTGACTTATGGAAAAATGAAAATGATGCTCTTCTGAGATGAATTTTGAGCTTCTATTTATTTACTTTTTCAAATCTTGACTCTTGGTCTCAATGCTTCACTAAGTTATAGCAAAACATATTTCTCATTGTGGAAAAAAATCCTGTGAATATAGAGGAACTTCTGGTAATGCTATTTTGAATATCAAAAGCAAGAACAGCCCAAGTTCAACTTTATTGGATCTAGCAAAGGAACCAAAGATTCTAAAATCTTCAAATTCAACAAGGATGTATATATAGTATATAAGGAAATATCTGCAAAATTTCTAAGGTTTTGATTAAGATTTGAGGTCAGGAGGTTAAGTGTGTCAAGGAGTGAAGGTGTGTCAAGGACTGCTTGTATACTGTGATATCTATTTTTTTTTTAAAAAAAACTCTTCTTTTAAAATAAGTTTGGTCCAGGTTCAGCATGGCACTGAACCTGAACTTGACCTGTTGAATGCATTCTTCGATGTTTGGTCCAAAGTTCAGAAAATTTATTGAACTGGACAGAAAGTTTGGTTCTATATTCTTCATATCACTGTAAAGAACCAGAAAGAACCAGACCACAGCCACAATACCCATTTCAAACAATCCATCAGAGAGTGGACTTTATTAGGCTGGGCAAAATTTTGGTAAAATATTAGCATGCTTGTTTCAAATTTACACAAATTTTACCCCCAATAAAAATGTTAAGTGAACAATAAATCTCACATGAGACAAAAAGCAGGTAAAACTTAAACAAGCAACCAATTATTTTACCAAAGTTTTACCTTATGTAAAAAAAGTTCTGGGACAGTAAGGGCTATTGTTTCCTGCTAAAAATCTCCCTGCAGGTGGTGAGCAGGCACTGCTGGCAGGAGACTTTTTTAGGTTGGGTAAAATTTTGGTAAAATAGTTGCTTGCTTGTTTAAGTTATAACTGCTTTTTGTCTTGCATAAGATTTATTTTTTGCTCAACATTTTTATCAGGGTAAAATTTATGCAAAATTTAAACAAGCAAGCTAATGTTTTACCAACATTTTACCCAACCTAATAAAGTCCTGTGCCAGCAGTGGCAGCAATACTTGTGTCAATAGACCCACTTCACAAATACAGCAGTCTATACATAAATAATTAACCCTTTCTAATTCAAATTGCAAGTAGATCATGCATTTAAAAGATGTAATATTTCATAGCTTTCTTCATTATTTTTTTTTAGAAGCAACTATTCATGTGGCTGTGCAACATATTCATTATTAGGACACTTAACATCCCTCTATTTATAAGACAACTTACAAATTACTTAATTCCTTATTTGTTACCATGGTAATTATTCTAAAAATAGAAATGGAGGTAAATCACAGTGTCATATCCTGTTCCAGCCATTACTCATCACCCATCCTGTCACACCCCAACTTGCCACAATCCCAGGTTCTTGCAGCCAAGCTTTGGCTGCATTGGCCACACCTCAGCTGTGTTGGCCACAGCTTGGCCAACTATATGTTTCAGATATTCTGCATTGAGCCCTCATTTCATACTGGTCTCCTTTTAAGTTTTTTATCTTTTATTTCCACAAAGCCTTTTAGTTAGCTATCTTAGTCTCCACATATTCTCTGTTCATCTGACCTTCTCCACACTTTAGATACAACCTGACCTCTACTTCTACATACATTATATATCTGCATTGGACTTAGTATCAAATAGCTTATATCTAGGAATAGTATATAAGCAGTAGTATTCAAGTTATACTTCTTCAGTTTGTTACAGTGGCAGCAGATCAAAATGTATGTGACCACATTTCATCCTTGTACCAAACTGTTTTACTCTTTCCTCACAAATGTGGGCCTCATTAATTACTAAAAATAACATATTTGTAGCTATGAGCCCATGAAATATTAATATGAAACAAATCTGAAATATGTCAAATTCTATGTACAGAAATAAAATAAAAAATTAATAGTGCAATTTCTGCAAAAAAAGCAGAAGAAAGATGAGACTGGCATTCAATGAGAAAAAATTACCAGAAAATAAAACATACCTCTAGCATTAGTACTTGGTCCACCTTCTCTTTGCTAAATAGCATGCCTCAATTCTATGAGAAATTGAGCAATATAATATTTGAATATATATAATGTCTAATTTTGACCACTCCTCCTGTTAAGCAACCCATAGCTCCTCAGGATTTCATGGCTGAACTTCACACTGCTGAATTTGGTGATCAAGGTGATCACAGACTAGTTCAATAATATTTTAGTCCAGCAAGGATGGTGCCCAGGGGAGTACTTGGATGCAATTCTGCTTGAATCAAGCAATTGCAAGCTTTGATGTGTGCTTCAGATCATTATCTTGCTGAAAAATCAAGTTATGTGGGCTGATATTATGGTCACTGAGTGAACCAAGGAAGGATATTGAAAGAATAGAAACATACTGAGTGGCATTCATCCATCTCTCAATGCAATGAAGCTGCCCTGGCCCCCACCAATAAATGACTCCTCACACCATCAAACTGCCTTCCCTGTGCTTGACAACCTTAGACATATTCCTGTCCAGCAACTCTTTCTCAACCCTTCTATGGCAGTAACTCCTTCTATCTAACCCATAAATATTGAATTTCAACACATTGCTGAACCAGACTTTGCACCAGAGAAATTCATGGCATTTCCAGAAACTTTGTACCCAAAGATGTCACCCAATAACATGTGCTTCAAATCCAGGGCTTCTTTCTGTGTATCTGACCACTCAGACCATGCCTTTGGAACATGGCACAGACAGTGGTTGAGGCTAAATCAGGGAACAGCTTGCACTGGACAGCAGTTGCATCATGACATTCCCTAATATTGATAAGCCAAATGGCATGGTGCTCTGCATGAGGAGTTATGTGCTTGGAACTGCCACCAATTTTTTATTTTGAATAGAAATTGGGATTGGGTCCCTGCTTCTCAAGTTTGTGGTATGTGCAAGAGATGGTGCTGCAGTTCATGCTGAGGGTATTTGTGACATCTTGGAATTTGTGTCCTTTATTGTGCTGCAACTGATAGATCTATGTTTTCTTGGTTAGGGTAGCAACAACCATTGAAAATAGGTGGGAGAGAGCTTATGATAGTTTGTTGACAGTGGTGTGTGCTTGTGAGTGGTGGCTATGGATGAGAGTAGTTGAAGAAGCAGTGGTTTCTCTTCTCAATGCATTGTGACAGCTGTGTTCTCACAGTCCAGTTTACTTCTACAATGACATTTATGCTCTCTTGCTTTGATATATGAATGGAATTCTAAAAAAATTGGTATTTACAATCTCTATATAAACCATATTCTCCCAGTAAAAATTTGTATTTTTATGTGCTGTAGATGATGCAAAATGGACATGTCAAGCTGCAAAGCTGCTGTTGTGACCTTTGTGTACATTTTGATCTGCCATCATTGTAATGGTATCATCAATCTACTCCCTGGCTTGATATGATCCTTATACTCTCTCAACTTCTTGTTTGCTACTCTGGCCACTCTGGCCAACCTTCAGCCAAAACCTTCATTTCTCTTTGACAAGCTGAGCTCTCCTTGTTTATTCAAATTCTGTTCTTACTATCTGTCTATTCTAATACAGGACTAGGATAGTGGGTGATGCAGCACATAAGCTGAAGTCTATGTCCTACATTGTCTAGCATCTATAGATATCATAGGACTCACTCCTCAGCTGTATCATCCCTATTGTCTGGCTGTGTTCAGGTCTTAACACATAGCTACTACTTAGGTGATTTCATATATAGCAAGATTATATTGCTAAACATTTTCCTTGCTGAGAAAAATATAAAATAATTTCCAAATATAGACTCTTTCTGTAAATTAATCTTATTAATCTAGGTCATAATATGCTCAGTATGGCTATTTTTAAAAATATAAATTAATTGGAGCAATTTTACTGATGAGAATCTATATTTTGAAAGTATTTTGCATTTTTCTGAACAAAAAAAAGTTTATCAATATAATTTTTCCATATATAGAATCATCTAAGTAGTGGCATTTAATAGTTTTATTCTAATGGATATCTAGAAATCCAACAGAAATCTATTATTAATATACAGTTATTACTATCAATCTAAAATTATGTAATAGTATCAGAAAATAGCCTGAAATAGCACCCACCTTAGTAACTTGGGTTATTTTATTATTATTAATTTTGTACTCAGTCCATGTAGACACCATGTGGAGTGTATGCAATTTAGTCCATGTGGAGTCCATGTAAACTCCACCAGGATAGAAGGACTTTACAGAGACTCCATGTGGAGAGTACATGGAGTCCATGTGGAGTCTACATGGATTATGCAGAGAGTACATGGAGTCCATGTAGAAATGCAGGGGAGTGTAAAGTACAGATCATTTCTCTGGTGGCAATACAGTGTCATTCTTTTCTCCCCATTTCCCTTCCTCTCCAAGTGATTAGCTAACCTCAACATTGCACTATTGTGTCATGAGTTCACCTTTTATTTTTGGTGGTTATCATTATCTTATCTCTTAGTCTCATCACAGGGACATCTATTCTCTGGGATAACACATGGATACTGTATGGACATCATGAGATGACTGCATCCATGAGGATCACACAAGGCTTTCTTCTTTATATGATCAATCATTGCTTACATGCACAACACACATGTACACAGCATATTACTTACATGCATGGACCATGAGTAGTGCATGAATTAGGTGGTATTTAGGTACATTGTTTGTACTCAGAACCCCAGTCTCGAGCTGGTCTTCTCTCCACTGGCAATACAGTGCTCATCCCTATCTCCCTATCCCCTTCTTCCCTTGAGTGATTCAACAACCTCAACATTGCACTATTAAGTGTATTGTTTGTGTACCTGACATATTGTGTGTATTTTTTGTGTGTCTAACACATGCTAGACTTCCATCAGGACTTATTGAAAAGCATTTTTAGATGCTCACTGCAGCTGAGCACTCTTGGCTCTCAAATACTCCAAACCTTGAAATTTTGGAGTGCAAATTCTGGTTCTCATCTGCTAAGCAGACATGCCCAGTGAATTGTAGATTACTATGATAATTTGGATAATCAAACAAATTTTGAGGTCATTCAAGATCTATTACTATCCTTTGGTTATGACTTCAGATGTACTGCTATTCTCCTGCAGTTTGTGCACCATTGAACAGCTTAAAACTTGAAATTGAATTCAGTTCTCATGTTAATTGACAGACTAGCCCATAACTGTTTTTGGCTGTTGTATGAATGTATTTCCTTCACCAAATTTACTCTAGGTAACACACTCCAGTATTCTACTTCCATATTATAAATAAGTTATTTTGATGCTCTTGAATATGAAGATGCAAGGAGGGTTTTATGTATAGCTGCTATGGCAGCACTATGATTTTTCCTTATTTAGAAGTTGTAACTCCTGGTTGATCAATTCCAAATTACTAGGTACTCCCACTAGTTTAATAGCACAAATTCATGTCCTCCAGAACTCCTAATTCTTATAAAAGGTTCAAGAGATTATCATGGATAGTTGCATGCCACTCCTGTGCATACCATGCTATATCATACCATCACTCTGCCATTTGTGTTCCTGCTGTGCCAGATTGCATGATAGGGCATGGTAAAAATAGTAATGCAATAGCCTTTTCTTGTACCCCTGTCAAGTTTCATTCCAAAAAAGGAAATATAGGAACTAGAGGTTGTAGGTTACAATAGTGCTACATCAGAGAAATGTTGGAAGTAACATTGGAAGGATTTCCAATCATAACACTAGAGATAAGAACCATTGGCTTCAGCTTATGTGCTGTGCCCTTCCAGTTCTCTTGGGTTCTAACTTAGATGAATGATCCACATGGCAGAAGATAAATACTGGTGTCAGAAGCATGTTGGAGGTGAACAAGATATTGACAACTAGAATCCAAGTCTAGTGTCAAGGGTGAGATAAGAGTAGTCAATCTAGAAAACAAGTTGGAAGAGAGTTGGAAGGTCAGAAGTGAATCAGAGAGACTAGGGGTAATCTTAGTCGATATTTGGATTTGAGACTATGGTACAGAAGTGAGCTATTTAAATACAAGTATTGCTAATTGTAATAGTAAAAGCAGAAGTAGCAATACTATGGATACAAGGAATAATTAAGTCCTTGACACATAATAAAAGTAGTAGAAATGAGAGTGGAAGCATAACTAGGCAGAAGCATACTTGGAAACAATAATTGTAACTTGAGTATCAAATAATAAAAACAATAGTTTGGAGATTATCGATGAATGGAAACAGACAGAAGATGTCAGAAGTATAGTGGGAAATTGTATCATAGAGTTGGAAAGTGTCAGAAGATGTCAGGAAAGATTGCAGATGTAACAGCCCCTGTGCCACAAGTAAATAGAAAGAAAAAAAAAACTTTGGGGCCAGGTTATCAGTATTAGTGAGAAGTGTGATGAGATGACAAGGCCAGGGATAACAGGCATCTCCCACAGACCCCCAGTCACACAAACTTATGTGGTAATAAAGTGTGACATACAATATGGTGTAAATCAGACTGTCAGGATTTGTGAGCCTTGCAGGAGATATATCAGGTATGCCAAGAAATAACTTGTCACTTTCAACAATTGTATATCAACTGGTTTGGAGACCTGAATGCAGGTAGTAATACATCAATAGTTTAGGAAGTTAATTTCTGGTGGCTTCTTCACCCAGAAAACAAAGGAAACAGGGTAAAACCATTAGAAAACCTGGAAACCTGGAAACTCAAAAACTTATATCCAGATTTTCAGAAACCCATTCTAAGGTGGGAGTGCAGAAATATATAGTATATCATTGCTTACAATTTTTTTACCTTGAATTTCCAGGTTTCTAGGTTTCCAGGTTTTGTGATTTGTGGATGCTGTCATGAATTTGTTTTTTATTATTGGTAATTACCATTATCTTATCTCAGGATCTTATCACAGGAGCATCTAATCCCTGGGATAACACATGGGGTCAACAACACAAAGTCTGATGTGCTCAAGGCACAAATAGCAAGAAAGCAGAAGTATGATCTTATAGCACAGGCTGTTTCTTCAACAAAGATGTCAACCACAGGATGGGAAGTAGTGGTAGTAGATATAGTGGCTAAGCATGAATGTCTTGATTAGGTCAATGTGACATCTGTCTCATTGACTGGTTTGATTCTGATCTTGGCTCATTGCATTGATAACAGGCAATGCACCCTTCAACAGTGGAATTTGAGTTTTCAAGTAGATACAAGATATTCTATGATCCATTTCCATAGATCTGCCAGATGTACTTGATGGTTGTGCAATAATAAAACAAATTTCTTCCTTGATTTCATGCATACACCCTTATTACAATATTTTCTTCCATTTAGGAATTTTCGAAGCAGGATAATACATGTCGGGACATTATTATTAAGCGGCTCTGAGTTTTGAATTAGCGACTTCTAATAATTAACCAGCTTGCTACAGCTGCCGAGCTGGTAGTACGACTCCGCTTACAATTTCTGGCTTAGCTCACTGGCTCACCCGTTTGAGCCATGGCAACTCTAAACCGTCCAATGTCCACCTCAAGCTTCTTGATAAGGGAATCCTCTCAGCTCCAGGTGCCTCAACTCACAAGTCAACTCAGCTTGCAGCATCACTAAGGTCTATGTGACTGTCCGGTGATAATGCTGGTTTGAAATCATCGAAACTGGAATCGAGCGGAGATTCAGGGACTTCGGGTTAATAATTACATTTACAATTTCCATGAACTCTGCACGCTATGCGTTTTCCATATCAGCAATTATACAATCTACACCACCGTTCGCCATGATGAAACCTCATGGTGATGAACTAGAACTGGGCGCTGGCGCTAGCGTTGGCACATTCTCAATCACTCACTCGTAAATTAGCCCTTTCAGTTCTTTCTGTTAGAATAATTACGAGCTTGCCGTGTTACCTTGATAGGAAAGGAGCAAGGGCCGGCGCGGTGCACTGCCGTCTTTATTGGCGTATTAATTTCGTATATTCGTACTCAGTTTGTTTCATTTATTAACTTATAAACGAGGTAGTCTACTGTTTGTATCTTCGCTCGTTTATCACCCCTATAACATTTTGTCCCTTACTGGGACGTTATTTTAACACTTTCCATAAGAGTTCAAATGGGCGGCTACTACCCTACCAAGAAAGTTCATTAACATGTCAGAACCTCATGTAGCGTCAACGAACTGCTTTCTTACAGTATCAGACGGGAGCTTGATCACAAGGATATGTTAGCACTGAAATGATCTGACAGTCGACGCCACCTACCCGTCTTATTCCCTTCTGGTCATCTGGTCCTCGTTGCTTCCTCGTTCCCTCAGATATCAACGGAGCTTTTCTCGATTCAATCAAGATGCTTCCAACGTGTTATTGCGACATGTTGAATTAAAGAAGGTACCTTACAGTTCCCATGAGGATATTCTGCACAACCTGTTTCTTAAATTGAAGAAGGTGCCTCACGTTTCCCATGAGGTTATTCTACATAATCTGCGTTCAGCGCTTAACGTCTCATAAACGATACCCTAAACACACGATCTTTGTAGCCTTCACGCATATATAGGAACGAGCCTTCGAAGCATCCTTCATCCTGCCAAGATACATTCATACACCACTAGGTACTCGATTTCAAGAAGAACAAAAAACTATAAATCAATAACTGCTGAACCTTTCGCAGAACACTCCAGCATTATCACCCGATTTGCGCCATGCATCCTCCAATCATCCTGTAAGTTATTCACTATATATATGGACAATACAACATTTAAACTTCCATCGTATCTGAAGCGTTATGGGTCCCACTGGAAGTGGGAAGACAACAGTCAGTACAATTAACTTTTGTGTTCAATTCTTGATTCTAAATTTCTAATGTGTACCCGTTGTGGAATAGTTTATCAACCAATTTCTTCCCGCTGGTCAAAAGCTTCCCGTGGGCGGTGGCCTTGCTTCTGTCACTCGAAAAATAACCAGTCTAATCATCACCGTCGAGGCTTCGAACGGCACTAAAAGAAATGTCGAGCTAATCGACACTCCGGGGCTGAATGATACCAATATCGCTGATTCAACAAGCTTAAAAGACATATGTGAATATCTGGCCGAAAGGTTAGAAAAAAAATATAATATTAAGTTGCTTTCGATTCACATATTCACAACTTTTTTTGCTCGTAGAAAGAAACGTGGAAGCAACATATGCGGAATCATCTATTGCCGAAGCATTTTAGCGATGCGTTTTACGAATACGGACATAACTCACCAGAAACTCCTTCATCTACTTGTTGGCGACAACAACTTCATTCACGTTGCATTTCTTACGACTTTCTGGCCGCCAGTCACCGACACCACTTATCCGATCTGCGAGAAACGAGAAAGAGAGTTACTCATAGGCTTTTGGACCGAAATTCAAACTCTAAGCTGTCTTTATTTCAAGATCGACATCAATATCACGAATGCCACCATGGTCGTAAATACCCTACTTGATCTGGGCACCTTCATTCCGCTGGTTGTTGATCAAATTATCAACTTGAATCTTACATTTGAGCTAACCGGCATTGGGAAAGAGATATGGAGGGAGTTTGAGAGCATCAAGGAGGAGATTCGGGAGTCGAAGAAGGATCTGGAGAAATTGACCGAGCAGATTAGTACCCATGATAAGGAGACGCAGAAGAGCTTCGAGAGACAGCGAGAGGAGTTCGAACGCTCCATTGAGAAGCTCGAGGAAAGGCAGAGAGAGCTTTCTCGAATTGATCGAGAGCGGTTTAGCGAGCTCGTTCGTGTCATCGAGCGACCAATAGTTCTTCCTCCTCTACCTCCACCTCCTGCACAGAATCAGAACTGCTCAAACCTCATCACAGTGATTCTACAGCAGCAAATGCAGCAACAGCAACAGGAGAGGGAAGCAGCTATTCGAAGGGAGTGCGCGAGAAAGAGACGACGTGACAAGAGGAGACACGATAGGGATATTGATGACATTTACGATGAGATGGACGAAATGTGGGAGGATCAGGAAGAGGATATCGATGACTTGCGAGAAGAACAGAGGGAGCGAGATAGAATGAGGATGGAAGAGTGCCAACCAGTTTACAATCCTGCTCCGACACCTCAGCCATCACCACCTATTCAACAGCAACAGCCGCCTTCCCTGTGGCCTTGTCCACCGCCTCCACGTCCGAATCCATGTCCACCATGGCCGTGCTAGCTTGATGAGCACTAGTAAGTGCTTGGTCGCTCTTCCGCTCATGTTGCTGAATGTGGTTTCATGGATCTTTTGTTGTTCGATATTTCCATTCATTGCTTGCACTAATTCCTGCGTCACTGCTGGCTTGACTGCTTCCTTTACCCTTTTACCTTGACCTTTTCTTTAGTTGGCTGGGGAGTGACTTAGTACTTGTAGCTTTGTCGTTATAGTCCTCATAGCCCTAGTAGCAGATGTTGAAGACTGCGTGATCCTTCGTAACGGTGCGAACATCATGATCCTGTATCAAATTCGGTATCAAAACTAGAGACTATAAATACGCATAGTTCAACTGCAAATTATAACTATGAGATAAAATTAGAATACAAATCTCAGTGTTTGCATGCCAAACAACTGCATTGATAGGGAATTACCTAGAATACGAAGCTAGGGTGTTATGTAAGTAATAAGTAAGTAATTGTTTCGTATCAATGCTCTCCTCAGCGTTTGAGTACCAAACGACTGAGAGAAGACGACTCAAAGGCATCATATTTTTCCTA
This sequence comes from Nidularia pulvinata, assembly GCA_036937195.1. Classification (NCBI taxonomy): domain Eukaryota; kingdom Fungi; phylum Basidiomycota; class Agaricomycetes; order Agaricales; family Nidulariaceae; genus Nidularia; species Nidularia pulvinata. Next base: position 14,823 of record JASFDH010000384.1, read on the forward strand.
CAAGGTCTACTATGTACTGTAAGTAAATAAATACCAGAAAAGCATCTTAAATATTAAGTGAATGGAGCCAAGCTTTGAGTACTATGGGCAGTGCAGTGCTCGAAGCTACAAATATAATATAATGAATATTGGTGACCATAAATAATACTATGTGCAATTGCAAAATAGAGTCTGTAAGGTACCATACATGCATCTGGAGGTGTGGGTGAGTTCAGGGAATGTTGTCGGGAATTGAAATGGTTTGTGATGTGTTGGGTACTCATCATGAGTTTACTGGTGCCATTCTCACACTTCCCCTTAAACTGAGATGAGTCCTAGTTCTCAATCAAAATGCTTGACTTTGGCAGATTGGAGCATCTTTGTGAGAGTGTCTGCAACCATTTCATTTGTGGGGCAGTAAACAAGGCAGATGAAGCCTTGTTCAGTGATCCAGCAAATAAAATGAAACTGGATATCAATATGTTTGGTGCAAGCATGATATTGGTGATCTTTTGTGAGTGCAATTGCCAATTGATTGCCAGGAAAAAGTATAGTGGATTCAAGTTTGATATTGAAGAGTTGAGACTCACTTGTACTGTAGTACTTCAGTTTGTTAATTAACATTACTACCTGCCTCTACCTACTGGATAAGCTACCTCTGAACACTATCAATCATCCTCACTTGCTAAATCTCTCTTGTCAACATTATCTATTCTCAACAAGATCTCCAATCTCTGGAGATTTCTCCTCACCAATCTTCAGTCAGATAGTTGAGTATTGCACACCCTTACCTCTGAATTAGTTGCTGACTGTCATCTGTAAATTGCATGTTAAGAACAAAGGGGGAACAGCACATGAGCTGAAGCTGCCATCCATTTTCTAACCCCTATCCTCTGGTAGTACTTGAACATGTTTCCAGAGATATCTTTAGAGTCTCCAGTTACTTTCCTTGTCTCTACTGTGCTGCTATCTGCCCAGGAACTCAAGGTTATACTGGAAATGAGTTTGTGACAGTATCAAAAAACTGACACCCTTGTTCCTAGTTCTCTATCTATGTCCTTTGGTTGCACTCCTTGCAACACCAACTTTCTAGCCATTCCTCCTTGAAATACTCAGACTTTGAGATGGGCAGGATCTGTTTCTGGCATGATCTCAATTCCTTAAGAAATATCTGTTACACTGCTTTGTAGAGGTTGTCTTTCTATCAGTTTGGACCACAGAATACTCAGAATTCATATTTTTTTGACCCTATAACCCCACCCTCTAGATCTAATGTTTTGGGCACCTCTCAAACTCTTGAGATGCCCCAGACCATTCTGGCTCATCATAGAAGTGCTTTGCAACATGCTCAGGACCTTTTCAGGTCTCCTATTTATTTGCTTTTTGATGACCCTTTGTCACACACTCATTTCCAGGGTATAGCCTAAAGGTTCTGGGCAGATATAGAAACACAGTAGGGCCAGAGAGAGATACCAGAGACTCTGGATATATCTCCAGAAACATGTTTGAATGCTACCAAGGAGAGAGGTTCAAAAAGGGTGACAACTTTAGCTCATGTGCTGCACCTCTTTTGTTTCTAGCACCCAATTTACAGATGATGGTGAGTGAGTTGATTTAAGGATGCAGATGATTAATACTCAATCTCCTGACCAGAGATTTGGCCAGGAGGGATCTCTGGAGACTGGAGATCTTGCTGAGCATGAATTATGACAACAAGAAGGATAATATCAAGTGGAGATAATTGAGGGCATTTAGAGGTAGCTTTAACCACTGAGTAGCAGTGGAGAGATGAATATAATTAACAAACTGAAGTACTACCATACATTAAAAGTACCTAAATCAATCTAAGAAACCAGAGTAGATACACAAAGCACTAAAATCATGCCAGTGCAGTGGAGAAGTAAGTGGGTTATAAGAAAGAGAGCATATAACAAGAACTAAGGAATACTCATTGAATGTTAAATAAAGAGATATACTATGAAAAGTATAGTTTATGTGGCTGAAACAGAGTAAGTATGAAAATGGAAATAGACCTGAGTAAACCTGAGTAAACCTGGAGACAAGCAGGAAGTTGGGAAAGCATCAGGATTGATTGGAAATGGTCCAGAGATGGTGGGCACTATATTTTACAGGGATGTGGCACCCTTGATCTTACAGTAATACTCCTGTGTTGTATAATCAAAGTGGTCCTCCTTCTGAGCCCAGGAGCCCATCTCTAGAAGCATCAGAAAGTCCACCTGGCAGCCCTGGCAGATTCCCTCCTGCTGATCCTCCTGGTAGCCTGAGTGGTGGAGGAGGCAGTGAAGGAGGCAATGGAGGTGGTGGTGGCCTATGTGGTGGCTCAGGCCTACAACCAGGATCTCCTCCACTGGTTTCTGGACATTGTCAGATTGGATCAGATGTTCTAAGGTTTTTCAAGACCTTGAGTAATTATTTCCTCTGGTGCTGTGAATCAACAACAACATTCTGGTTTGACTAAAACTTATGTTAAGGAACCTAATTCCTTCAACAGTTCCAGTCCAGACAAATTAAGACCATTCATTGTCCAATTGCACCTCAATTACAAGGATTGTCCAGCTACCTTTTATATCAAGGAGGCAAAATTAAATTATGCTCTTTCATATTTGAAGAGGACTTTACTAAAGCTGTTCAAAACTGCAATCCTCAAACCCTCTCCAGATGATACTTGGTGTTCAGATTATGCCAAATTCATTATAATTTTACTCTCAAATTTTAGTCCTCTGAATTCTGTCAGAGATGCCAAAAAAGAAATTGGTACCCTCAGAATAAAGGATAATCAATGCATTGCCAAGTATAACATATTTTTTAACAATATTGCCACTCATCTCCAGTGGGATCATGGTGTTCTCTATTTCTATTATTATGGTGGATTACCTGACCAAATTAAGGATGACCTCCTACATTATTCCAAAGCTCAGACCCTTGCTCAACTCCAGAGCAATGTTCAAGCAGTTGACACTTGCTATTGGGAGTATCAAGCAGAAATTGTACATGATAAACTAATATAGATAAGGCTGAGAAATCTGCTAAGTCTTCTGCTAACAAGGGGAACAGTCCTCTAACAATTTGTGATCCAACTTTTCTAGCAGGAACAAGTCTGGAAACTCTAGAGAATCATCTAATTCTTCCAAGTTGGAAGACTCCAGCTATAAGTTCACAAGCCCTGACATTACCAGAAAATTGGGCAAGGATGGAATGCTGACACCTGAGAAGCATAAGTGATGTTTTTGACAATAACCTTTGTATGTTATGTGGATTAGCAGGCAAAGTTTCAGCAGATTGTTGCAAGGCAAAAGCTGCTAAAAGCTGTACTGTCACTACTGCTGCTACTACCACTACTATGAGAGCCTCTGGTAGAGCTTCCAGCAGTACTTCCAGCTCCTCTTCAGCTGCTTCAAGTTCCAATACAGATATGAAAAAATGAAGAGTACTCAGCATTCCACATTAGTTAAGGACTGTGTAGAGCCCACCAGTGTATCCATGAAGCTTTGCCTCTATGCATTTGCTCCTTTTCATGGTAATAAAAGATTTTTCAAAATCTCTTTGACATCCACCATGCCACCCAACATTTCTTTTCAAGCTCTCATAAATTCAGACTCAATTTACTGCTTTATTGACCCTGCATTTGTCAAACTATATTTTATTCCCATATTCTCTGTAATGTCTATACAACTTGTCAATTGATGGAACATCTAATTTGACCATTACTCAGGCAGCAGAGTTATCATCAACCTTTTTGACCAGGGAAAACATTGGTGTGACACTCAGTTGGAATGGGAAGAGCAGCAGAGCAGTTCAACACTTGCAATGAACAAGACAAGCTAAGTTTGAGTCCTAGAGTGAGTAACTAGTATATTGTGAAAGAAAATGTAGGTGCTGACCTGAATACTTGAGAGTAACTGAGGAACTACACTCTAGGACTGCAGGCTTATATACATGTGGAACACAGCAAAGCTGTGTGCTGTGCATCTGCTGTATGTCTTATCTATGCTATGCTACTATGCTATGCTAGATGGATATGAAACAAAGAATTAAAATAGATATGAAACAAAAGATAAAGGTGGTGTAAAAAAGCTGTGTAGGTTACTACTTCTAACACATTCTATGTTACCATTCTTGACCTATTGTGCTCTGTAATTCTTGGATATAACTGGCTCTACCACTACAATCTGTACTTTACTGTCCCCCACCTGTCCTAGCAGACTCCTAGGACTATTCTAGGACTAGTAGAAAAAGCACTTAGTTTAATTCCTTAATTTTTAGGTGGGAAAAATTCTAAAAATAGAAATGCTAAATTATATATTCCTTAACATGATGTGATGATTTCTGATCAGATTATATTTTTATAAAATTCCCACACTAACAAATTAGGAATTTGTCACTTATCAAGTCACATCTTATTAAAATAACATTTATATTAGAACTTTAGCATACTTTGTTATTTTATGTGACAATTACTCAGAACTATTTAGAGTCCTAGCAGAAAAAGTCCTTGCTCCATCTGAGTGTTCCTGTTGATTTTCTTGGATTAAATTGCACTATATTACTAATTACACCCAAAGTGGCTGACAAAACTGTGAGGATTCCTAGCAGACTCCTAGGGCTCTGAGCAGACTCAGTGCAGAATAGGTGGGATGTCATGAGTTCACCTTTTCTTTTTGGCAATTATCATTACCTTATCCTTGGATCTTATCACAAGAGCATCAAATCTCTGGAATATCACATGGACATTGCATGGACATCATGAGGTGACTGTGCTGATGAGGATAACACAAGGCTTCTTTTATAATTGATTGTTACTTACATGCATAGACCATGAGTAGTACATGCTTAGTACATGAGTCAGGTAGTATTTAGGTGCATTGTTGTACTCAAAACCCTGTTCTTGAGCTAGTCTTTTCTCTACTAGCAATACAGTGTTCACTTCTTTCCTTTTATTCCTGAGTGATTACTATTGAGTGTATTGTTTGTGTGTCTGACAAAAGCTCAAAACTTCTCATTGTTGAACTTGTCCTATCACTCCTCACTCTACTATCTATCTCCTCAACCACCTCTCATGCTACACCTTCACTCTCCTCTCCCACATTACTCAACACTCACACTATCTCTCTACCCTTACTGGAACACACTTGAAATCTTGCAACTCAGATCCACCTTTCTTCAAACAATGATTTCAATCACCATCCCTTGTGCTTATAAGACTTAGTGGTTTCACCACAAGATTTTCAAGCATAATACCCTTCATTGACATCACTAACCCATACTCCATAAACCTCTAAACTGCTTTCATCATGGGAGACACCAGTGGGACCTCACAGATCCCATCCAACTCCATATTCTTGCAAACTGACCCTATATACACCCATGGCTATCATCAAACAACTGAACTAGCTCCTGAGCACAGCAATGCAAGGTTCTAGACATTCCTCTAGATGGCCTTCCACATCCTGATCCAGGCAGTAGTAGGACTTGTCTCAGCAGGATAATGAACAGCTATTGCAACAGAGAAATTGGGAGATAAACCAACACCAAAGAAGGCTCTACCTGTAGAGTACTCAGACACCTTTGATGGAGACCCAGGAAAGGTTGAGGATTTTATAAATGCCCTTAGTCTATACTTCAAAGCCAAGGACATCACAGATCAACTGGCAATGATTGTCTATGCCCTTTCATGTATTAAAGAGGGGACACATACTGTTGCTGCCATCTGGGCAAAAAAAGCAGAGCAAAATCATTGTTGATTATAAGAGTAACCCAGCAGCCAATGCATGGAATGGATACTTCTATTCCTGGCATCAATTCAATGTAGGAATCATGACACACTTCCAGTTTGCTTCCTTGAAAAAGAAAGTACAGGCAGAACTCTGAAGGCTTAACCAGGGCAAAGAAATAGTTGGTGAATACATCATCAACTTTAAGGCCTTGGCAGCAATCACAAAGTATGAAAATGAAGCACTGCTATCATGCTTCAAGGAAAGACTACACCCAGTGACACAGAATGCAGTCAGATGTATTAAAACACTGCTGATGACACTACTGGAATGTTACAAGGAAGCAGCAGAAGAAGATTGCCAGTACTAGATTGAACAGATCAATAGGAGAAACAGAACCCTTAACCAGAACCAGGGACAGAAGGGACATATAGGATGCTTCTGCCCAAACAAACATGCCAAGTTCAGCACCAGGGCCATGAAAATAACTGGAACCTATGATGTAGGAAGCATGACCCAAGAGCAATGAGGCAATCTCATGTAAATCCTACAGGATTTTTCAAGGAGGCCAGAAGTAAGCATTAACTTGCTGGCCCAGGACATTTTAGCTTCTTCTGTAAATATTCCAGATTTGAAATTCAATGATATTCTATCAAAGGAGCTGAAAGACAAAGTGCAAAGATTTGAAAATGAAACAGTCAAACCAGGAACAGCAAAATAGACTGCACAACGATTGAAAATGCATAAACCAGAGATGGCAATAAGCATTCTTGATATCTGGGTACACAACAAACAGCATGCAGAGGTCTCTAAGAAAATCATTCAAAAGCTTAATGATTTATATAACAATAAAGTCATAAAAGCTCTTGAAGAGTCAAAAGGACCAAAGTGATATATCAGGAGAACCAATGCTGATAAAAAAACTTGATTGCCACCACCCTTGATGATTAAAAAAAATTAAGATCTCAGCTCTCCTTAATAGTGGCTGTACTGGAAGCTGCATAGACTCTGCATTTGTAAATTAAAATGAGATAAACACCAAGAAATATTCCAGACCAATCCCTGTATACAATACATATAATAAATTCAACTTAGGGGGACCTATAGCAGAATATGTTGAGCTGTTAATCAAAATAAAAGATCATCAGGAATGTCTAGGCCTAGCATTATCAATTCTAGGAAAGGCCAAGATGTTAATTGGACATAGATGGTTAAAACTATACAATCCATAAATTGATTAGAGAAATTCAACCCTGGAGTTCACCCACCACCCAATTGAATGCACACCATTAAATCTACTAGAAGACCCTGATACAGACTATCAGGACCTTGATAAACCAGAGATCAAAGAAGGAAAAAAACTCCCTGTTGTAGATCTCACTCAAGAAATGGAAATCCATACCCTTCAGACCATAGTATCCAAGATTGCCAAAGAAGAATCTAAGATGAAAAAGGCAAAAACATTTGAGGAAGTAGTTTCCAAGACATATCATGCATTCAAGGATGTATTTGAAAAGGAGTCTTTTGATAGGTTACCTCTAAGATGTTCATGAAATAATGCTATTGAATTGATTCCTGATGCCAGGGTACTGGATTGCAAAATATATCCTTTGAATCTGGCAAAATTAACACAACTCAATGAATTCCTCACTGAAACCCTTGAATCAGGTCAAATAAGACCCTCAAATCTTCTATGGCATATCCTTTCTTCTTTGTCAAGAAAAAGGATGGCTCATTGAGATTTCTGCAGGATTACAGGAGGCTAAATGACATCACAATCAAGAACTGCTACCCACTACTGCTTATCCAAGAACTTGTTGATAAGCTACAGAGGGTAAGGTATTTCACAAAACTGGATGTTTGATGGGGCTTCAACAATGTATGGATTAAGGAAGGGAATGAATAGAAGGCAGCTTTCAGAACAAATAGAGGGTTGTTCAAACCACTCATAATGTTCTTTGGCCTTACCAATTCACCTGCATCATTCCAAACCATGATGAATGCAATCTTCAAGGAAGAAATAAATGATGGACATGTTATCATTTATATGGACAACATCTTGATTTTCAGAGCAACACTCAAGGAACACAAAATCAAGGTTAAAAAAGTGCTTCAGAAATTACAGAAGCCTAAGCTATTTCTTAAACCAGAAAAATGCACATTCAAAAAGGCAGAAGTGGAATACCTCAGATTATTGTTCTCACATAACCAGGCATGCATGGACCTAGCCAAAGTTGAAGGAGTAAAGAACTGGCCAACTCCTAAATCCAAGATGGATGTCCAACAATTCCTAGGATTTATAAACTTCTATTGACAATTTATCAAGGGATTTGCAAATATTGCAAAACTATTGACAGAATTAACAGGGAATGCAGTATGGACCTGGAATGATTGACAAGAAAAAGCCTTCAAGGGTCCAAACAAACAAGTGACAACAGCACCTGCACTTGCTATCCTAAATGACAATGGTTAATACCAAGTGGAAGTTGATGCTTTAGACTATGCCACTAGAGGAGCTCTATCCCAGAAACACTCAGATGAAACATGGAAGCCAATTGCATTCATATCTCATGTGCTAAGTTCCACAGAATGAAACTATAAGATATATGACAAGGAAATGCTGGCTATCATGATTGCCCTATCAGAATGGAGACAGTGCCTCTTGAGAGCAAAGGATATATTTGAGATATTCACAGATCACAAAAATATTGAATACTTCTGCAAACCACAGAAGCTAAACTGTTGAAAAGCCAGATGGATTACTGAGATGCAAGAATATCATTTTAATTTGCATCATAAAGCAGGAAAACAAATGGCTGAAGTTGATTACCTCTTGAGATGAGCAGGTCATGAGAAGAGGGTAAATGACAATGAAGACATCATCCTATTAAAACCAGCCACATTCCTGGAATAGATGAACAAATTCTATCCCTAATCAAGCAGTCATCAAAGAATAGGGACAAGGTTGTAAACAAATACCTCTTAAACAAGGAATCAAGCAGGAAAGGATTGGAAGATAGAACAATTTCTTGGATGTCTATGTTCCCAAAGGCAAGAAACTATAGGAAAAGATTATTTGTCTACATCATGACACCATGCTTACAGAACATCAAGGAAGGTATAAAACCTAGGAGTTAATTACTCAAAACTATTGGTGGCCAAGGATACAAGCAGATGTTTGTCTGTATGTCAACAGATGTGAAATTTGTCAACAGATGAAACCAAGATGAACAACTCCAGCTGTACCACTGATACCAAATGAAATACCAACCAAACCTTGGGAAATTATATTGGTGGATCTAATCAGACCCTTTTTTTTTTTTTTTGAACTGTTTTATTGCCTCTGAAGGTAGTACCCTACCTTGGCCTTGTACTGATTATGACATTCTAATATAAGCCCTTAGTTTGCAGTCCCCTGCTTCTCTCTCCTTGGCAAGCTGGTTAGTCTCTGTATCCAAGAGGGCCCTCATGTCCCTCTTTCCTAAGACCTGACATCTCCTGTGTCATTTGAGACTCTCCCAGAGCTTATGACATGTTATGTTGTTTGTGTGTGATTGTTTGCCATTCAAGAGTTGTTTGACAGCTAGCACACCTATCCCACAATTGGGAAGGCACAGTGGAGAGTGATGGGATGTTCCCCAGGCAAAGTGAGTGGATTGAGAGAGAGTTATATTATGAGTTGGTGCATGAGTGTGATGTGTTGATGCCTCTGGTAGCAATGTGGTGGTGTCAGTTAGTGAAGTTTATGACTAGGGGGCTAAAATTTGACAAAGCAGATTAGCTAAAGTCATTGAAACAGCCTGTAGTGATGAATTTTAGTAGGGCTTTGATATTGTCATGGCTAGACATGAAGGTGGAAAGAGATGGTCATCTGCATTTTATTGCTTGTAGCATTACTGCTCTTTGTTTCCTATACACCTTGCATTCAAATATGAAGTGTTCCACTGTTTCTCTGGCCCATATGCTGCCCCAAAGTTCTCTGCATTTTGGGCACTTGTGAGAGTTAATTTTACCCATCTTTGCAAGTTTGTCATTAAGTGGGATGTGGCCTGTCCCCAACTGTGTTAGGATGCTGATTTGTGCACAGTTGAGCCCTGTCATGGTTTTGTTGTATTTTATGAATGGAAATTGTGGGTCAATTTTGTTGAATCTGCTCTTGCAAGGTGAGTGTTCCCAGTCAAGTCTCCATTGTTTGATTAGTTTGCTGTGGAATGCCTGTTTCTCCATGGTGAGACTAGCTGGGAGGGTTGGTTTCAGGAAGGGTGGTAAACATTCTTTGTTGCTAGTTGTCCCCAGTGCTGCTTCTTTCACTTGTTCATCAGCTTCCTTGCTTTCTTTGATGTCTGAATGACCTGATATCCATCTGATAGTGATGTTCCCCAGAACAGTCTGTGCTAGTTGGGTGAAGTCATTCAGCAGTGATTGGCCTGTCTTTGCTTTGGGGAACTTAGTGGCTTGTAAGATGGCTTGGCTGTCTGAGTATATGCTGATTATGTCCTTGCACTTGGTGTGGATCTCTGTCAGGAGGCACATTGCTAAGATGGATCCTACCAGTTCTGCATTATATGATATGTGGGTGGATTTATTGCCCATGGTTAGTTGCAATTTTGCTGTGGGTTCTGTCTGGGTGCCAGTATACAGTATGGCTGCTGCTCCTGTGTTACCTTTGTAACTGGAGCCATCAGAGTAGATCCTGAAATTGGCCTGATCCTCCCCTTCTTGAGCATTCAACATGTCTCTGTCCTCTGAGATGACAATGTTGAAGGGCAGTTTGTAATCTGGCAGAGTGCTTGCAGGATGTAACATTTCAAGTTGATTGCATCATAGTTTGAAGATCTGAAGTAAGTTGTGTATAGGAGACTTGTGGTTTTTTGGTAGCATGCTGTTGAAAGGGGAAGAACAGCAGAGCAATTCAACACTTGCAATGAGCAAGACAAGCTAAGGCTGAGTCCTGGAGTGAGTAACTAGTATATTGTGAAAGAGAATGTAGGT
>JASFDH010000385.1:0-25521 GCA_036937195.1 Nidularia pulvinata
GTTTGGACGGTGGGCGGTGGGCGAGTTGCCGGTGGGCGCGCCGGTTTTCGCGTATGGTGTTGGGGTGGAGGCGATTTCGGGGCGGTGGGGGAGATTTCGGGGTGGGTGGGATTGTCGCAGGTGGTGGGGGCCGTTTTGGTTGTGGTGGCGGCGGTTATGGGGAAGGCTGCCGCCGTCACTGGTACTGTGGATGGGAAGGAGGTTGGGGCTACACAGTGCGTTGTTACGCACCTTGGGCCTCGTTGCTCAGCTCTTCGTTTTCCATCCCTCGCGTCACCTTCATCGTCGTCGGCGCTGTAGTTGTCGTCGCCACTGCCGCCGCTATCGTGGTTGTCGTCGTCGTCGCCATCGTTGCTGTCGTCGTAGTTAGCGGCAGGGTGAGTACCCACGATCGAAGAAGGATGGGAGGGACGGTATGGAGCGGTGGTGGGGAATAAAAGCCTGGGAATTCCAATTTGGGCGCCGATGACGTGGCAAAGCTTAGCGCTCGTCTAATATTAGCGCCATCTGCTAATACATAAATATATAGCCCCACCTTTTTAAATACCATAATAACTCAATTAATATAAAATAATACTTATAATTTAGGAATGTATTTATAATTAATATAAAGTCTAGAGTTCAATTCCTAATGTCAATGTTTTATATATTTATTTATTACAGATAATAACAAGTAAACTAAAGTAAGGACATTCCATGGATTCCATGTGGATTCCATTGGAATATTCCATATTAATTCCTGATGCAATGATCCCATCTGTGGAATAAATATGGAATGAGCATAGAATAAATGTGGACTGGTATCAAGGGAATTTGCAGTGTTGCTGAATCATGGATTCCATGTGGGACTCATGGGGGAGTGTAAAGACCTCGAAGGAGGGGTGATGTGAGCATCAGCCAGGATCAAGCTATATTCAGCAGTGCTAGCTGGTAAACTGGAAGTGCCTGAGTATTCCCCCAGGAATTTTCCATGCTTGAGGGTTGTCTTGTACTGTCAAGTTTTATTCCAAAAGGGAGAATATAGGAACTAGAGGTCATAGGTTACAATAGTGCTATGTTGGAGAAATGTTAGAAGTAACATTGGAAGGATTTCTGACTGTAATGCTAGAGATAAGAACCATTGGCTTCAGCATATGTGCTGCACCCTTCCAGTTCTCTTGGGTTCTAACTTAGACAAATGATCCACATGGCAGAAGATAATTACTAGTGTCAGAAGTGTGTTGGAGGTGAACAAAATATTGACAACTAGAATCCAAGTCTAGTGTCAAGGGCAAGATAAGACTAGTCAATCATAAGTCAACTAGAAAACAAGTTGGAAGAGAATTGGAAGGTTGGAAGTGAATCAGAGAGACTAGGGGTAATCTTAGTTGATATTCAGATTGCAGACTATGGTACAGAAGTGAGCTACTTAAATATGAGTATTGCTAATTGTAATAGTAAAAGCAGAAGTAGCAATACTATGGATATGAGAAATAATAAAAGTCCTTGACACATAATAAAAGTAATGAAAACAAGAGCAGAAGCATAACTGAGCAGAAGTGCACTTGGAAACGATAATTGTATCTTGGGTATCCAATAATAAAAACAATAGTTCAGAGATTAGCAAAGAATGGAAACAGATGGAAGATTTCAGAAGCATAGCAGATATTCATATCATAGAGTTGGAAAGTGTTGGAAGATGTTGGGAAAGATCACAGATGTAACATGCTGGCTCACTGGTGGAGGGCAATGTTGATGCTGATCCTGCACATATAGCAGGAGTTGCTGCAAATTTGTGGACTGCCTATAATGTGGAAGGTGAAAACATTGGAGATCACTAGGCTCCTACCAATTCCATCTCCTGGCTCAGCAAAGTAGCAGATGCCTGGCTTGGCAACTTTGGTTCATCTGCCAATGCCAATGCTGGTGCTGATGAAGATGCCAATGCCAATGAGAGTGCCAATGAGCATGATGCCAATGCTAATGAGAATGCCAATGCCAATGAGGGAGATATTGATCAGGAAGAAGAGGCTGAGGTGTCTGGATCAGAAATCAGTCTTCTGTAAAAAATAACCCTTTCTCAACATCAAATTTCTTGACATCAATATAGTGCACAGGATTTTGGCTTCTTGAGACTGAATGGTTTGAGGAAGGGGCTATGTCCTCTGATTAGGGTTTTGCAATTGAACATTTTAATGTATCATGCCTGTATCATGATTTTAGATATGCACTTATAAACTGGTATATTATTGATACAGCCCCAATTTTAAGTGCTGAGATCCTCCAACCCATGCAAATTGGCACTGTTGATAGAACTATCAGCCATTTGGGTATTGGCACTCTGGATCCAATTTGAAGGAATTAACATTACAGACTTAATACATCAATGAACATTTCAGATGCAGAGTATGATGCTAAAGCCAAAGTTGATGCCAATGCTGAGAAACAATCAGCTTCATGTATATTGTCACCATTTGTGAAGGAAAATTTAGCTTTCTCATCCCTCTATTGCATAATCAGACTGTTAAAATTTTTCAATATGATTGTATGTAAGTAATACTCAACCTGATTTTATTAGAATCAGCAGTGCCAATTGAATTGCTGTGATTGGCATTGCTGATCCGGATTTGCAAGCAACATATCTTGTGGGCCCTGTGCTGGTTTAAAATTTCTATGCAAATGTTAACATTCAATTTATTCATCAGAAATCCAGGTTTTTAATTATCAGCATTGCCAAAATAATGTCAGGCATCTGGATTGCCTGCTTACTTTTGCAGGCACCCTATTTTGTCAAGTTCTTTGCAGCAGACATCTGTAGTGTGCTGTATACTACCTACTATATACAATGCATCAATGCAACCCCCTACCTTAAGTGCCATGAAGTGCTGATCCCTGCACATCAGCATTGCCCATGAACCCATAGGAGCTATGTAGGAGCTCCAGTGAATTTGCTGCACTATATCATATTACACAGTGCATACTACCTAATATATCTATATGCTATTCACTGGTTCAGCGAATTCGCTGAACCCATATCATATGGCACACTGTACGTGTTCACTGGACCACATCATATAATACACTGTAACATCCATATGTGCGACAATGTCCCCCTTCAGCCGATTTCGCCGCTTACTGATAGTAATACCAGCTGATGAGAAAGCACGCATACTACACAGCTGATTTCAGCCACCCAAAGCCGTCGGCCTGGGCCGCGGCCTACCGCTTTCAAAATATGAAGCCTGAGCCGTAGGCCGTTGTATGCCTGGCATACGGCATTTGACGGCTTAGGCTACCGACGGCCCGGCACAGCCGGCTTTGGGCTTTGGGCCAAAGCCGGCACATCATTAGTGGTTATCGATGTAGACAAGCTGCCATTTGACTTCAGGTGAGGTATATTGATAGTTTCCTACTGCCATGATTTAAGATAAGGGTGAGGGCTCCAAACATTGTTCAAAACAATGTTTAGATTTGGGTTCAGAATTCTCAAGAGTATGATCACACGCCCCGGATGATCTGCCTGATTTGGGTTAAATCAGTTTGTACAGGTACCACTATAAACAAAAATCCTGGGCTATTTTTTTGGCGAAGTGAGTCTATCGATTAACAATCAGCTGTAAGGGGGTACTTCACTCTTGGGTAACGCTCAGGCCAATATTGCCTCTTCTCAAGGCACAGATTCTGACGGCAACTGCATTCACATGTAGAAGGACAAAACGATGCGCTTCTGGGCCCGAGCTCCCAATGGGGAGGAGAGAAATACACTAACCTGAGGTTCTTCCCGATAAAGCGTCCTCCCAGCCGATGGTATTAGAGAGAAAGTACTCACTCGTCCAAGGCCATCCAGAAGCCGAAGGAATGAAGACGTGTCGTCCTCGAAGCATGACGAAGCACTTGCGACGTCAGGGACAAAATGACGCCACGGTAATGAAGACGCGTTCGTGGAGTGGAGTGCGCATGAAGTCCTCGTCGATGGAGCGTTCACCAAAGATCCCCCTGGTTATGTCCCGCCGCGCATATCGCCGCACTTGAGCTCCACTGAGATCGATAAGGTCATCCGTAATACTCGTCCAGAAAAATATGACGAAATGTACAAACGCAGTCTTCAAATGAATTGGGAAGGAAGCCCTTGTAGGAAACGTTCAGTTGTAGCATGTAGTTGTCGGCGAGGAAGTACTTTAACGTGGGCTTTATGTATTTTTGGATCTCTTCTATTTCTGTTTTATTGTATTATGACCTATATCTTTTACAACTGGACTTATCGTATTTCATAGTTTTTAGGTTTTCATAAACAGATTTTTCGCCACTGAGTTGTTGCAGAAGCACTCTAAGTGTTATTGATATGAAGGGCAAATCACCGTGAATGCTGGGTATTGTGCGAATTCAAAAGATTATTGCTAACGCTGTTAAACGAATCCACATTCTCTGTCATATTCTCCGTGTGCGCATGCATGACATCCCGTCCGGCATTGTTAATGTTGGCGCTCTGGATGACGTAGACGTTGGGACGGGATTCGCCTTGTGCGGGTGGTGGTAGCGCTTGTGGAGTCTGTGCCGGTGGTGTATAGCTGTGTGAAAGCCACTGTGGCACATACCCGACTGACGGCTGCGATGAAGGCTCGTAATAAGATGATGGATCGAAGTGACCTGAGCTTCCGGAAGTATCTTCTTTAGGAGGTTGAGTGATGATTTTTCGTGGAGGGGATTTCTTCCTGCGAAGTAACCAGTTTAGGATGCCTAAAAGGCATGCGAAGCCTACTGCGCCACCGATGGCAATACCGGATATAGTTCCTGCAGGAAAGGACCCAGACAAGCCTGTACCATTACCGTCTGTTGACGATGCAGTTAACGAAGCAGTTGCGGAAGTTGGTGGTAATGATATTGTGCTGAACCCCAAGTACGGGGATGTGGACGTGGAAGGCAAAGTAACTGGCGACCCCTCTGGTATGGTGTAACTAAGACAACGGAAATGTAAATGAAAATAGCAGTGAATAAAGGTGAATTTGCAGATGGATTCGAAAGCGTACATAAATCCCGTCAACTGCCAACACCCATCCCCACCTGGTCGATTTGTCACCTCCAAGCCTGTGACGTTGATAGTATGATGTGTATTCTCCAGACCACTCTGTGCATATGCTACGGTAGCACACGAAGCAGAGCTGGTGTTTCCCAGTGACCCGGTGTTGGTAGCAATGAGATCGAGGTTTATCCCCTGCCCGCCGTCGAGACTGACAGAGACGATAGAGCCGACATTGGCTCCCAGGATGGAGGGTAGTGCTTGGAGGTAAATGCTCGTTCCTGTACCGCGTATGTATGTGATAATATTGTAGAACAGTTGCTAAAAACGTACCAGTGAAGTTCAGGAAGACCCAATAGCCCGGATCACATGTCGTGGCTCCACAGGCCTCCATCTCCCAGCTGAATCCATGGTACCTGTTCGTAGTGATTTTATTGTTAATAACATAAATGGAAACGATGAGATGAAAAGTACGCACACAAGACTAGGATCGGCAGCAGTGACGGTTACATTCTTGATTGCCTCGACTAGAGGGATGAATACGAGGACAAGCCATTGAATTATCTCGATACCCTCGGATCGAGACATAAGACATATGAAGGTGGAAGTTCGAGGATTTGTACGATAACTGGGGTAAGTTCAGTGAGATTGACGGGAGGGGATAAGCAACTAAGTACTTGAACGTCGATATACCGACTCGGAGGATCAACGCGTATACTGGTTGCCGTGTGAATTAGAACTATCACAAGACTTGCAAAACAACCTGACAAGTTGTTACAGAAGAGGACAGACACTGGCAGTTGGTATCATGAAACTTTTTTTAGAGTTGATGTAGAGCGCTGGTAGTCGAAGTGACAGCCTGGCGTGGGACAGGAATATGTTAGGAAAACGCATTGAAACATGGATAAATATTTACATACATTTTCCCCGAGGGAAAATGTGATCTAATTGTTATATTTTGAGTCATGAAAAATACACCGCTATTTGGGCCCAACGTGGAAGAGAGCTGAGCCGTGAGACCTGTCCACAACACTTTCTCACGAGGGTCCAGATTGGCGGGAAGCTGGCAGCTAGTATGAAATCGGACTAATACCAGCCTGCCCCCAGGTCCACTGGCTGTCAGGCAACGCTTCACCTAGCAGCCAGCTGGGGGCCTACCTGGTTATTTCATAGCTTTGGCAGCAGTTACTCAGTCGCACGAAATCATTTACTGCTCCTTTTTCTCTACCCACCACACTGCTGATTCCTTATGTCATTACGAGAATATGAAATAGAAAAATAAATTATATTTCATCGGGGCGGGATACAGGCCACAAACTATACACTACTACACATAATTTATATGGGCCTGCCGGAGGCCGGCTGAGGGAAAATAATATAAGGAAGGATAGTAAAATTGTTTTTAATCGAGAAAAGAAAAAGTCGGTGGGGTGCGGAAGCAGGGCCAAGCCTATGTCTATTTTAAGTTGAGGTGTGCTGCTCAATCGAGGGTCTGCTTGTTTTAGCAAGATTGCCGTCAGAGGTGCTTGATCAGGTGGGTGATCTGTGTTCCATGAGCTTGTATCGTTGTGTATGTCTGCCGGTATTAGCTATGGTTTTACAGAGGCCCTTCCTGTGGAATCAGGATGCAGGCAGACTGGACCCTCTACAGGGTAAGGCCTTGACCTCAAGCCCGACGACCTGCACAATGTGAGGGTGTAAGTAGGCATTGTGTAGTGTTGTCGATTGCTCACCTCGTCAGCATATTGGACTTCACTTAGTGTTGCCGCAACTCAGCTCGGCTCGGCTAACAGCAGCTAATTGATTTTTTTGGCTAGTTGAGCCGTAATGAGTTGCTTAAATTAGATTATTTGACTCGGCCAGTCGGCTTAAGCCGACTAGCTGCGCTTTTATTGGATATATATGGAAATACAACAAAATATCTATGTGGCAGCTTCATCGTTGTCGTTGTTTGTGCCCTCCCTGTTTAGAAGACTACTAAGATATGCTGTCATGTCAGTGGGGATGCGAGTCTGGTCAGCCATGAAGCTTTCCAGGTATTCTAGCTCTGCCTGTCGTCCTGTACCTTCTGTGAAGTTCGGTTGCCAGCCACTTTTGAGGGAGAACTTGAGCATTTGGAGAGCTTCCATGAGTTCAGGGCTAAGGCAGTTGTGTCGGACGGTTGTTGACTCCTTTGCTGATGAAAATATTCTTTCGCATGGTGCTGATGACCCCTGGATTGGCAAAACATCCATTGCTAGTCGGAAAATAGCAGGAAATCGTAGCTGGTTATCCTATACCACAAGTTATGAACCGCAAAAAAATAATGTCAATGAAAACTTGAACAACTTACCTGCCAAAACTTGACAGGACATGTACCATGCTGCGCAAGAAGCTCGATAGATAAGCAGAAACCTCAGCCATGAGACTTCGACTTTGTGTTGAAACTGGAGTGGGGCCTAACCTGAGGAGGGCAGTTGCCTGGATGAAGTCATCGGATTCATCGTCGTCAACGTCAGATTCAGAGTCAGAGTCGGAGTCAATTGGACCTCCAGAAGGGCGAGCAGGTGTATTAATAGTTCTTGACGTGTACTTCTGGAGCTGTTGGACTGAGTATTAGCATGGCATCTCACATAATCTCATAAGTGCACTTACCTTCTCGACAAAGAGTGTTCTTGAAGACTCTAGCTCTTTGGGAATATTTTTGCGGATCCACTCTAGCTTCATGGACAGATTGACAGCTAGATTTAAAAATGATTCAGTATGTCATAAATATGTCTATATGGCTAGTTACCCATTGTGAGCTTGTATGCTGGTGATAAAGAGGTTCATTCTTGGTAATCTTCAAGTTTGTCAATGCCTACTTCAATGATAAAGGAGTAGGTGGGCAGCTTCGTTTGCATGCCTTCCCACAGGGTGATCATCGCTTTGAATGCTGGTAGCACACTACAGAGTGTTGGTGTTTTCTCTGCTGATAATGTTTGCTGAAATGCATGTGGTACCTGAATGTGTCTCGAAATCAATCAAATATTGTTGCCATTACAGTGGTTATGCTTATGGCGAGTATTTTTGAATGTGAATGAAGTGTTTCCCACTCCACATTAGTGAGTTTATACTTTTGCAGGTTAGGATTTAGTGAGAGATATCTGTCAATGGGACAATTATTAATAATTGCTTACCACCCAAACAACTGTTTGTATCATGGCAATTGGGTCACGTCATACTTCAGTTTGCAGGTCAAAATCTGGGGCTGAGTCACTAGCAAAATCCATATTTGTGATTCCAGTGAGCACAGCTTGACAGGCTAGATTTAAGACATGGGGGAAGCATCTGACATGGGAGAAGGTAAGTGCAAATTCAGCAAAAAAAGGGCTCCTCTAACCATATCCAAAGTTCAATGTGGTCAAAGGGAATATGTTGGGGATTGAGTTCAGACACGAGAGACACCATGAATGTATCATTGTTGCTGGCATTGTCCAAAGTAATCCAACCGATCTGGAGATGGTATTTGAATTTATGAAATAATATTTAGCAATTATTAATTAGTGGTTACCTTGTGAGCAAGATTCAATCGGTCCAAGATATGGACAAACACCGCTGCCAGGTGTTCACCGGTATGGCAACTGGGAACCCTGTAGAACCCAATGAGGTCAGCACAAAGCTTAAGAGTAAAATCAACACTGCCAGCATTCCAAACTTTGATAACCTCTATCCAATGTGCTGTGATAGCCATGAAAGGTGTCAAATTGGGATCTGACCATAAATCCATGGTAAATGATATCAGGCTGATAGATTTCTAACAGGTTAAATTGAGAGTGTGTCAAAAAAGAAAAAGAGATGACATACACCCATTTGTTTCTCCAAATCTGCAAGATATTCCTTAAAAATGGCAAAGATGCACTCTCAAATTTTGGTCCATCCAGAAATGTCCTCATCTTGTAAGCCTTTCTGAAGCAGATGAAAGAGGTATCAAAGTTGTGGGCACTCAATTGCATTGATGGACTACAGTCTTTAAGTCAGTTATCAATGTTTCACACAGAAATGTTGAATTACCTGATCATCTACTATGATCCAATCAATGATTACATCTGTAAATAGCTTGTCCATGAAATCAGGAATCTCATCAGCCATTTTCTCTGACAATTTACCAGGCCATGATTTCCCTTGCCTGCAGAGGTGTTCATTGATGAAATGTCTTGCATCTTCAGCAGTGATTTCGATGTTGAGATCTTCACATCATTTTATCCAGGCATTGAGATGATGGGTGTAAAGATGGTGGTGGATGTTGCTGGTGGCTGTAAGTGGGCCATAGGATGTAACACAATGCAAGGGATATGCATGTTCTTGCAACCTAGTATTATGTCAGTCACATCAGCATGTTACTCAAGTTATACTGGCACTTACTGACAAAAATGGCAATGACATCACCCATCCAGTTCTTCAAAGAAAGTTTTGATGTCCTTTGCATCATGTTGTTGAGTTGCTGCTGCTGCAGGTGCAGGTCTTGCAGCAGGTGCAGGTTCAGTGGCAGGTGCAGATTCTGTGCAGGAGGTGCTCCAGGCTGTGCTGATGACAGTGCTGGCATTGGTGACCCTGACCTTGACCTTGTATGTTGGTATTGTCAACTGTGGGGACCTGCATGGGGAGAAACAGTTGAAGGGGTTGCAATCTGGTTTAGGTGTTCAAGATGGAATGGATACCTGGAAGAAAGAGATCAGTCCTGCTGATTAAAAAAAGGATTCTCTTGAATAGGCAATGGTGGAGGTTGGTGCTCATGATGAGGGGTATGGGCTTAAGAGGGTCCAGCTTCTTCCAGGGCAGTGGAGGCATTGTCATTACCTTTGCCACCACCACTGCTGGGACCACAACCTCAACCACAACCTTGTGCATGTCCTCTACCAGCACAGCCACATCCTTGTGGCTCTTCTGGAATGGCAGCTACCAGCAATTAATTAATGAGATAATACAAAAGAACAAGGATTCTTATGGTTTGCATCAAAAGTTGTGAACAGACCTCCATTATCCAGAGGCTGCATCATCACTTTGTTTGCACATTGTCAAGCCATTGGAATGGAGGGTGAGCAGTGTCAAATGAAATTATGACTCCTTAAATACATTGAAATTGGTTAATTGAATGGCAACATGTGGGCTTACAATTGTCTAACAGCAAGAGCTGAACAGGTCAGTTAGTGACATTTTGAGAAGGTTGTGGATTAATATCTACTTCTGGAGCAACTGTCCACTGAGTGTATTATTCCCAAAGCCATCTTCTGCAAACCAACTTCAAAAACCCTGAAAAGCACATAAAATATCTTGAGCTCAGATCTTTCCTCAACATGGCTCCACCAACATGCTTGGTGTATGTTCTTAAGTCCCCAGATGGTCATAAACATTTCTGAAGGTGAAATTGTCAGATATAATCCTGGTAAAATACAAGAACAAGATGATCTACTGATATGCTGTGGCTGTGGGGGATTGGTTGGATTGGTTGGATTGGTTGGTTAGAATCAATGGTATAGGCACATAGAGACACTAAAGACATGTAGAGTAGTTGGGGGAGTGTGGAGACACTAGTTTTGATGACATGAAGTTGAGATCAATGAGGGACAGGGCAAAGGGTTCAACATTCCCATTTTGGAAATTGAAAGTGACTTGAGCAGCTTGAGCTGACTTACAAGTTGGCTCATAAACTAGTAGCTCAAATTTAGTCAGCAGCCAATTTTAAGACCCAGCTTGGCTAGCTATGTGACTAAGCCAGTCTGGCTAGCAGAAATAAGCCGAGACTCAGCAACACTAGCTTTACTTGGGCACTTGTACATGAGGTTACCCTGAGCACTGACTGTGATGGTACTATGGATGTTAAGATGAGGGATGGAGGCTGGGGGACAAAGAGTGAAGGGGATAGTGAGAGCAGGGAAGGAAGGGTGGTTGAATTTGATGTAGATGGCACAGCCTTATTTCGACATACAGAGTGTAGCTGGGTTTGAAAAGACTTTGAAAATTCCTATTTGCTGTGCACAGACCCTAATTTCACTATTGTCCAGATTTTAGTTAGATTTTGGTGCAATAAACTTACATTCAAGACTGAGAGATGCATTATATATTTTACAACCATAATTTAAGCAAAATGTGCCAAATATCATAATTTCTTGGTAGGAAATAGATATCATATTTAGACCAGAGCTGGTACATATGTGATATCCAGCTGAATGCCAGCTGGAACCAGTCAGTCTGTGCACAGCTGTCAATTGGCTAGCCAATGGGTGATAGATTTGATGCCCATCAGGTAATTCAGCAGGCCAGGAGATGATATTTGTGGAGGCTGAAAGGGAATCCAATCCAAATCCCAAAAAGGAAAGAGAAAAAAGAAAGAGAAAAAAACAGCCTATCTTATCTGATCTCTCAATGACTTTATTCTTGTACACTCTGAGTATTCAAAATAAATATCCTGCATTTCTTTTGCTACATTACATCTGAAGTATTTGACTCCATATTTGTATACTCTTCCTATTGACTACATAAATATGAACATATCTTTCTTTTTGGATGCCAGCTATCCCTGCCACTTCTGCCATTCTTTTTCCCATGCTGAATACAAGCTTCTAGGCAACTATTGATGATAAAATGAATAGAATTGTATCTTGCAGTCCAAATGCACTGAAATTCAGGTATGATAGATCCCTGTTATCAGGGAATATACTTGCAAGTTTGTTACATCTGTGATATTTCCTGACATCGTCCAACACTTTCTGACACCATGATATGATTCCCCAATATGCTTCTGACATTTTTGATCCATTTTCATTCATTGCTAAACTCTGAACTATTGTTTTTATTCTTTGACACTCATGATACAATTACCATTTCCAAGTATGCTTCTGCTCAGTTATGTTTCCACTCTAGTTTCTGCTACTTTTATTATGTGTCAAGGACTTTTATTATTCTTTGTACATGGTATTGCTACTTCTGCTTTTACTATTACAATTAGCAATACTTGTATTTAAGTAGCTCTATTCTGTACTATAGTCTCCAATCTGAATATCAACTAAGATCATCTCTAGTTGTCTGACTAAGTTACTACTAAGTCTTTCTGATTCACTTCTGACCTTCTAACCCTCTTCTGATTTCCCTTCTAGTTAACTTACATTGACTAGTCTTATCTCACCCTTGACACTTGACTTGATTCTAGTTGTCAAATCTTGTTTATCTCCAACACACTTCTGACATTGGTAATTATCTTCTGACATGTGGATCATTTACTAAGTTAAAACCCACAAGAACTGGAAGGGCACAGCACATAAGTTGAAGCCAACAGTTCTTACCTTTAGTTTTACAGTTAGAAATCCTTCCTACATTACTTCTGACCACTTTCTAACATAGCACTATTGTAACCTATGAAATCTAGTCCCTATTTGCATTTTGGAATGAAACTTGACATAGCTTCAAATTAATGTTTTAAAGCCTCATTCTGGTGAGGTCCTTTTTTTTTTTTGTGGCCTCCAGCCAGACTAACTAACTGGGTAATAGTCCAAGATTTCAATCCCAGTGCCCCCTTGACCACAATTTCTGTATTTGGCTTGGTACTTTTTATCCCCCTACCCAAAACTTAACAAAGGTGGTGAACACAAAAAAACTGAAGTGAGTCTACCATTTTTTTAATTAGCTGTAATTTGTGGTTATAGGAAGTCACCCTTACACCCATGTGATAAAATGCTTTGTATCAGTGATGTTGTTGCTATGCTGTGGCCACATTCACTAAGCCAGGGCTTGGTGCTACAGTAAGGGACAACCAAACATGACAAAACACATATCCTTTTTTGGAGAGGGATTGAGGTACCAGAGTTTGCAAATAACTGTGAAAACATCATCTTCAGACTTGAATGAAAATATTTGCATGACCTGATTTGTTGTCAGTGAAGTTTTTGATCTGTGACCCTCAAAAATTTGGGCAAACCCCAAAAAAAGGGAAAAATGTGAAAAAAATGTGCAATCAATAGATCTCATGGAGAGCATTCTGAATATGTAATAATAATGAAAAGCCTGAAATACTAACAAAAATATAGTCCAAATTAGGCTAAAAATCCCATTACATAATCTACCTGTAGTGAGTGGCAGGCACCCATATTATTATTCTTGCAGTGTTGTGAAATGACCTAGTGTTGTAAATTGCAAATGATGTGACAAGTACTGTGAGTTGAGGTCTGAAACACAGCACATATACTCAAACAAGTTTTATAAGTGTAACTCTGGCTTTTATTATGAAAAAAAAAAAATCAAACCATGGAAAACCCAGGCAGATTTTGCAAAACTAGGTCGTTTACAACTATTTCCACAATAGCTTCACCTCTCAATAAAATATAATAAAATAAAATAATATTGCCATGAAGCAGAGATTTCCACCTTTCCAGCATTGTAGATTTAAACAATTGCAGCTAGGAACCAGAGGTGTGATGTTGCCATCAGTTTAAATTTTGCAATACTGCAGGAATGATAGTAGTGACAGAATTCACATCCACTCAACACATTGATGCAAGGCCAATGAAGGAAAACAACTGGAGGACAAAACATCAGTGGCCTGAATGAACAATCCCACAGAATTGGTAAAGTCTTTTTTCATTTTATTGACCATTAGTGCATAATTATACTAATTACAATTAGTGTTGGGGTTGGGTCAAGTATTGCTACAGGGAGGTGCTGAAGAAGTCCTTTTCTGATGTCAAAGACTTTGTATATTAGCATTTAAATGTTTGTTTACATGAGGTTATTTGCTAGTTCATAAATTGCTCTTGGTAATTCATGAGCACCTATCAGAAGGGATTGACTGGGCAATTTGATGCCAAAAGGCACATTAGATAGTCACAGAATAGGAAATAATGTCAATTGAGGCTGTACTGAACTGAATTGTATCATTCCATACCTAAAATATGCACATATAAGGTCAATTTGGATCCTGAGAGCACCCAAAACATGTGTTGAAATGGCTGAAAATTTTGTCTACCCTTAAACATTGTGGGAAAAACTTTGGAGATGTGTTTTTTGACATCTTTTCAAGTTCTAAGATCAGGTCCAACATCAGTTTTCCTCCAAAAAATCTGGTTGCTGAGATATCCATTCTATCATGTTTGGCTGTCCCTTACTGTATCATCAAGCCATACATCAGCCAGACTCATCTTTTATCCATCAAAAAGCCCTAGATTTAATCAATTTTCATCAGGGTCCTTCAATTTTGGCAGACTGGACAAAACACAGGCCTGGCTGATGGATGGCTTGATAATACTAGGGCACTATGTCACAATTGGAGGTCCTGTAGCAACAGCATTGCCACAGCTTGACAACTGTGTATCATATCCCTATATGACTTATCATGCATCATCTCCAGACAACTTACAATCAATCCTGATGCTATCCTGACTCTCAGTTTGCCTCCAGTGTTTACTCAGGTTTACTCTGGCCCATTTCCATTTTTGTACTTACTTCATTTCAGCCACACACTATACTTTTCATAGTATATCTCTTTTGTGTTAACATTCAATTCATATTCCTTGGTCCTTGTCATATGCTCTCTCTCTCTTAACCCACTTACTTCTCCATTGCACTAGTATGATTGTAGTGCACTGCATATTTACTCTGGTTACTCAGACTTTCTAGTATTTAAGTACTTTGAATGTATTGTAGTACTTCAGTTTGTTAATTATTGTGTTTAACATCCTTACTAGTCTCCACCTAGTGGATAAGCTACTTCTAATTCATCCTCACTCATCCTTACTCATTATCATCTCACTTGTTGTCACACTCCATACTCAACAAGGTCTCTGGTCTCCAGAGATCCCTCCTGGCCAAATCTCTGGTCAGGGAGTTGAGTATTGATGGTCAATATACCTGGATTATATCACTCACCATTATCTGTAAATTGGGTGTTATGAACAAAGAAGGCACAGCACATAAGCTGAAGCCATCGCCTATCTTGACTCTTTCCTTTGGTAGTGCTTGAATGCATTTCCCAGAGATATTTGCAGAGTCTACAGTATCTCTCCCTGGTCACCACACACACTCTATCTGTTCAGAACCTCTAGCCTATATCCTGGAAAGCATGTTCATGACACTGTGCAGGTGTTGTTGCTGGAACAACAGCTACTGACTTTTAATTTGTGATTGCATGTGGCAATTAATAATCTGTGTATGGAGATCCTAGGGTGTACATGCCCATTTGGGCTAGAGGCTGTATTCAAAAAATCCCATGGCAAACCTATTCCTGATATTAACTGAGTTTATAAAGTTGACAAGCTAGGGAAATCAAATGCATATCAAGTAGCTGACATCAATTAGCTCAATGAAAGACATAAGACTTACATTAGGGAGGTTATTGGTTAGACATCTCAAGGTTGTCATCAGGTATATTGAATATATTATGTGAGAATCTCTGTCTGCCTCATGTTCTGAATGCTTTCCATAACTATCCTTCCTCTCCCAGCCTTATCTTTTGCAGCCTTGTTAAGAGCACATGTAGCTTGCAATTTTGTCTTCAACTCTGCACACTTTGCTGGGCCAGTCTCTTGGAGTTTTGCTACCAATCACTTATGCACAGCAACTTGGTTAGGAAATTGTAGGACTGGCTTTGTTAAGTGACAAGGAAGGACTTTCCAAATGAGATGCAAGTTGTGCATATTGTGAAAAAACCATGATTCATCTTTGTGTTTGAGTATTATTTGAGTTTGATTAGTTTCTTGCCTTTCCTGACAAACTGGGATGTTCTCAAACTGGCAGTTTGCTGTTTCATAGTCATGATGGACATTAAATGTGAAGAGAATGCTCTCAGTGTTTTAATACTGATTAATTGGCAAGTTGAAATGAGGCTTAAAGATGAACCTTTGGAGAAAGAATTAATGTTCTCTTTGCTTGGGTGAAAATATGCATATTTAAATGGAAATCATTTCTGTCTGCAATATTGAAATGCTCTGCAAGTATGACCACCTGGTTCTCAAGACTGATTCTGACAGATTGAAGGATGCAGAAAATTCTATATGCAACAACTAGTCCAATGATGGATGATGACTGATGGTTTTACCTTGATAGAAGTCATTTAAATGGGCAAGATCCCTGCTTTGCTCTATCCACAGGCATATTTAAAGTTCAAAGTAGTTTTTGAGATGTGATTTCTCTGTCCCAAGTTGTGCACAATGGATGTAAAGCTTGATCAAATTAAGCTTAGGCTGATTTTGCATGTGCTGGCTCACTCACCCCCCCAAGCTTTTGCATTTCAAACTTATCTCTTTCCTTCTTTCTTCAACTGTCTTTATCATACATTTTTCTTTCTTCTTCTTTTCAAGATGGATAGTGATGAGATGGATGCTCTTTGCAGGGGTATAAGCAGCACACCTCCTGAGCAATCTTCACCATTGCTGTGGAGCCAAAAAATGCCTTCTAAGCCATCATCTCCAAGCCCAGCACCTTTGCTTTCAACTTCATCCTTCAATCCTTGCAAGCAAAGCTTCCAGGATTTTACTCAACATGTAAATACCATTTCTCACCACTTGAAGTTGCCAAAGACAGAGATTAACTCCTGCTGTCAAGGCTGACAAGAACAAGTTTGACACCATCATGGCTTGTGTTAGAGATAAGCTTACCAAATGCTGGGCTGACATGAAGAAAGTTGTATGTTGTCTTCATTTGTATGTTATTGTGTTCAGCTCAGTTTTTTTCAGCTCATCAAATCTATGGGGACCAAAGACACAATGCAAGTTGCTGATACAGGAGACCCTCTGCCACATATCGGAGCCCAGAACATCATTGAATTGTGCAAGGAACTTGTGGGCATTTACAAGCATGCAGATATTACGGTCAGCATCCCTCTCTGTGCATGAGTTGCATTCCTGATCAGTTTCTTTTCATCCATGTGAATTGTATCTCACAAAAGGCCATGACACATAGCTCCTCCTCAAGCGTGAAAGTGGGGCAAACTATTGTGAAACGCTCGATACTGAACTCAAATCAACACGGGATACCTTACTGGACAAAATGAAGCAATCGAAGTTAGTTTACATGGATTCCATCGAAGCTTGTCAGCTAACGATATATTTCAGGTTCTTCCAGAAGATTCTTGAGGCTGACAGGAAAAATTATGGCCAAGGCCACCTCGGCAATGCTGCTCTCTCTGTTCAATCTCAATTGCCTACTGAGTCACCCACTACTTCTGCCAACAGCGAGTCCTCTGGTAACAGCTGAAGCCGCTCAACAAACAAGACACTGTCTTGCCCTGTATATACCGAAGTCACCTTTAATCATACTTACTTAATTTTGCTTTACTCTATATAATTACCTACGATCGCAATTTCGCATACTACTCTATACAGTCTCTACTCTTGAATCACATGCATACATTTCATCTCAGGTTTTCTCGCTATCGGAAATGAAGCACAAAATGGAATTTTTGGCCAGAATTAGGAAGAGGAAGATGTCACGAAATCAGCTTGCAGGTTGTGGAGCAGAGAACGGATAGCCGTTCCGACGATGTCTGGAGCCAGCTATACTCCAGATATCCTCCGTAGACCGCAGGTTGATATCGACCTCTAAAACGGATTTTCTGACTTGACTATTTGATATCCAACTGACATAGCGTGGGATGTCTGCTGATATCCGTGACCATATCTGGAAAGGCTCAGGGCCTGCGGTGATTTCAACAGCCGAACAGAATGGGCGTGTAGCAACGCGTGGCAGTGCGTTGCTAATTTTAAATTAAATCTCTTATAGTGGGCACGATTTATAGTGTAGCGATCCCGTGATGGATGTTAATGACAGGCGTCTTGGTTCCTCGGGATAATATGATGCCTTCGTACATACAATTTTGGGCTAAAGTACTCCTAATGTCCCTGAAGGACAGCGGATG
Source organism: Nidularia pulvinata (assembly GCA_036937195.1). Taxonomy (NCBI): domain Eukaryota; kingdom Fungi; phylum Basidiomycota; class Agaricomycetes; order Agaricales; family Nidulariaceae; genus Nidularia; species Nidularia pulvinata. The sequence goes on from JASFDH010000385.1 coordinate 17,859, forward strand.
CTCAGAAAGTCCGATTGCTTGTACATATAAAGATCATGGGTGAGTCCATATCACCTTTGTATCACTTTTTCCCTCTCTCACTTGCCATGTTCATCCCCGAACGCCCCCAGGATGCGAAGTTCCGCACTCTCATCGTCTTATTGGATGGAACTGGAGATAGTGTTGACGAAGATGTACGACTAATATACCATCATATTGGCGCTAACTGATTATCCGCTAGATGACCAACATCGCTCACCTCAAAAACATGCTCTACGGCACTTATAAAGAGGACAATAAGCAAATGGTGTTATACCTGGTATTTAACAATCTAACAATGTGATACAGAGTACCTTCACTAATTACATCTTATAGCGAGGGATAGGGTCACCGATGGACGGGTTTGACCCCGAATTTGATGATGAGAAAGCTCATCCGTGGAAGAGTTGGATGCAGCGGGTACTTTCCTTTTAAACACATCGGTTATCAAGGATCTGACTGATATAATGTAGACCTGGGAACAAGCCTTTGCATCGAGCTTCAGTGATTACGTCGTCGGTATGTATGACTTGTGTGTCTCTTCCCTCAGCTGTCTCTTATTTAATGTGTTCAGAGCCTTACAAGTGGTTGTCCCGTAACTGTACGTTGTATTCCAATCGTGAAGATGTGCTTCAAAAACTCACAAGTGCACAGACAAAGATGGTGATAAAATCTGCATATTTGGCTTCTCCAGAGGAGCGTATACAGCCAGAGTGTGCGTATTTCCACGGCTTTCGACGCGTGTTGTTCCTGACGATATAGCCTATCTCTGCAACCAGTCTTGCAGGGATGATAAATGCAGTCGGTCTACTTCCCAAAGAGAAGGCTGATGAGGATGGTGCTAAAGCAGCATACGACATATACGACAACTTTGTCGAACTTCCTCCCCAGCATGAAAGCAAAGCAGTGAGGGAAGCGGCATGGCTTGCTTTGCAGACCCAATTTCAGAACTTCAAAGTGGAGAATCAATCCCGGGAGGTCTGCATCGAGTTCTTGGGTTGCTGGTAAGACTATTGAGTAATGCATCTATTACTGTTTCTGATGCATGCCGGCAGGGATACTGTGAACTCTGTCGGCTACGTCCGAGCTATCAAGCTTGGCTTCACTCGCACTAACGACATTGTATGCACCTTCCGGCATGCTATCTCCCTCGATGAACATCGCGTTAAGTTCAAGCAGAATAACTGGAGTGGTCCGCCCAAGGAGATCCCGAATCCCGCTGATCGACCAAATGACAAGAAGCCAAGAGTCAAGACGGACGTCGAGGAGGTTTGGTTCTCTGGCTGCCATTGCGGTGAGTTTACGTCTCGGGTATTTTATAACAGAATCAGGTCTTACCTTTCTCCTCAGACATTGGAGGCGGCTCTGTCCCAAATGGTACCAGGCCTAACCTTGCACATATCTCCTTACGATGGATGATCCGTGAATGCTTCAAAAAGAGCACTGGCATGATTTTCGACTCGCAAGCCATCAAAGTCATCGGGATCGATCCATCCTCCATTTATCCTGTCGTGAAGCCTCGACCAGATGCCTCTTCCATCCTATCAGGCCCCGCCAAAATTGCAGTCATCGAGCCAGAGGGATGGGGAGCCTACCTTGCGAGTTGGATCCCTTTTGTTTCTTCGCCGTCGATAAGCACTGAGCTCCATGTCACAAACAAGACGGAAGAAGAGTTGGATGCTCTCGATGCTCTCGCTCCTGCATATGATCAGCTGACACTGAAGCCCAGTAGATGGGCCGCCATGGAGCAATTACCAATGACTAAAGACAAGATCACGAAGGAGGGGAAATGGGTAGAGGTGAAAGAGCGCCATCTGTCCCATGGGCGGACAATCCCCCCGCTAACGGCATTGCATGGAGGCAAGATCAAGGTCCATCGCACTGTTCGCATGCGTATGGATGGCAAGTTTGAGAGTGGGGAGGGTAAAGGGAAAAAATATGTTCCGCTTGCGAGGGTTGGGTATGAGGAAAGGTACGAGGACAAGACACCTTTTGACAGAGCCGTCGAGCGGAACTGGATCGAATGGGTGGCTTGAGCTGGCTGGGTCTCTGGGATTCCCATCGTCTTCTATCGTTTGTAACTTAATTCACCACTTACATATATATTCTCTTTTATATTTGCCCATGATCTCATGCTATTCAATCTATTACAGTGAATGATGTCATACCTTTTGTAACCAAGACTGAGATAGCCTATGAACAGGTATGTACCAAGTTGTTTGCTAACAATCCCATACAGAGGGCTGTCTCTAGTAGAGCTAACTGATTAATTAAGTGATTCTTGGGGATTCTCAAGACCCCAGTCTTGTTCTTGAGTTTGTGCAGTCTTTTGAACTGTGTATTGACTGTTAGATACTGGATTAATAAATAGAAGTTTGTCATTTGATGCAATACATATATGAATCCTATTACTACTCAGGGGTTCAGGAAAACCAATTAATGTATCTAAAGGCTTTTATTGGTCACAATTTCCAAAATGGTGTATGAATACATTCTGGATATGCTAAGGGTCTGTACAGACCCCTCAAAAGGAACTGGCAATTTGGCAACTTTATGAAGCCTGCCTCCAAAGAAAATTTGGGACAGACAGTCTAGGCAAATTTATGTAACTGCAGAGAGTTTATAAAGACTATTAGAAAGCATCAGAGAATCTGGAGAGTTTATACAGGCTATCTGCAAAGAATGATTGAAACAGATGGTCATATGTAAACCACAGGAATATGCATATTGTTTGTACAGACTACTGGAGAATATCAGGCTGAAAAGTGACTGTTTTTGTCTGTAGCATAGAATAGCAATAAAATCACTTTACTCCCTCACTAACACTACAACCTCTCAAGTTTGTGGGGTAAGTCAGAAGAGAGATGTACTTGCAAAGTGATACAATATAATCTAAGATAATTTGGAAAATAATGCCTGGTAAAATTCTAGCTAGACATAGTGGATGGTCTTCCTTTCCTCTAATCTAGCTGCAGTACTCATTGATAGTCTCCTTATCTCTAGAACTTCCAATGCCAACTTATTTTATAAGTAGAGGGGGTTCTCCTTATAAATTCACAATTTTCTGAGAGTGATATTCCTTTCCTCACAAACTCCAGTGAAACATTCTAAGATAATAGGAGATGGTCTTCCTTTTCCTTGTAATCCTAAAGAAAGTGATCTTCCTTTGTTGGAAATTTCCTAGATGCCTTAGAAGGGAATCAGTTATTTTGTGAAGTCTGGTGTCAGCTTATAAGGCTGACAACCAAAATGATTATAAGGTGTTACTTACTTACAAGGTGTTGCTTACATTACAAGCTGGTCAGGTATTACAATAATAACATGAAGGACAAAAGGAAAGTAGGCAATTACATGTCAACTGATACATAAATATCTCTTTTGTCTCCTTTTAATAAAACAAATCACTTATTAGTTGAGATTACCTTTATAACCAACTGCTTACCTCAGAAATTGAACACTGGTCCTTACAACATGTAAGAATACTTACATCAACCATACTTACCACTAAGCAAACAAGTCATGAAATGATGGGAACCTGACATCTTTATACCAGGTCATGCAATGATGCTAGCCAATGCAACAATCTCTGACTGTAATGGTATTGATGTTTCTTCACTGACCATACAGAACTGCAAGTGAATCAGTTCTCTAAACTAAAAATATCCTCTTGAAGAAATCAAATGTCTAATCAATATAGTAAAAAGGTGAGAATGGATTCAGAAACTGCAGATGTCAAGTGTCATATGTAAAGACTAAAACCTAGTGGTCCAGGATCAAGTTGAAATCTGGTTGCAAGTACAACTACTAAGCTCAGAATTTAAACCACATTTCCCCTATTCTTGATGTTTGCAGCACCTCTGCAGGAACAGTTCCACAGGGTTTCACAGGAAGATTGTGTATGAATTTATCTAAATCAGTTGTGGACTCAACTGGAAGCAGAGCAGTTTGCAGCTTTGATTTTGGTTTTGGTGGCCATTTCAAGTTTGATCCTGCTCCTGCATGGATAGAGGTGCATCTGGCCTGTCAGGGCTCAGCAGCAGTGGAAGTGGTGGCTGACACTCAAGCTAAAACTTGAGTGGGTGGCACAGGAAGTGCAGCCTGGGTGGAAGTGGAGGTGGCCTCTTTGTCTGACTCACTGGAATTGTCATTCTCTTTGGTGGCAGCATTGATGGGCAATTTATCTTTATGTCATGAACTTGTTTCCAGGGTATAACCTAGAGGTTCTGGGTGGACAAAGAGCATAGTAAGGTCAGGGAGACATACCAGAGACTCTGGATATATCTCTGGAAATGCATTTGAGTGCTACCAAGGAGGGAAGGTCAAGATGAACAATGGCTCCAGCTTATGTGCTGTGCCCCCTTCATTCTTGATGTCCAATTTACAGATTATGGTGAGTGAGCTGATCTAGGAAAGAGGACAATCAATACTCAACTTTCTGACCAGAATTTTGGTCAGGAGGGATCTCCAGAAACTGGTGATCTTGTTGAGTACAAAATATGATGACAAGAAGGATATTAACAGATGGAGTTGGTTGAGAGAGTTCAGAGGTAGCTTAACCACTGAGTAGAGAGTGGAGAGACATACAATTAACAAACTAAAGTACTACCATACATTTGAAGTACTTAAATACTAATGAATCTGAGTAACTGTCATATCCCTATATGGCATAGCATGCACCATCTTCAGATTGTTTACAATCAATCCCAACACTTTCCCAACTCCTGCTCATTTCTGGTGTTTACTCAGGTTTACTCCAGTTCCTTTTCATCTTCATACTTACTTCATTTCAGCCACATACACTATACTTTTCAAAGTATATATCTTTGCATTCATATTCAATTCATGCTGCTTGATCCTCATCATATGCTCTCTTTCTTATAACCTGCTTACTTCTCCACTGCATTAGTATGATTTTACTTCTTGGCATACCTACTCTGATTCCTTAGATTTGTAGTATTTAAGTACTTGGAATGTATCATAGTACTTCAATTTGTTAATTGCACATCTTTCTACTCTCTACTCAATGGTTAAAGCTACCTCTGAATTCTCTTAACCATCTCTACTTGTGAATTTCCTCCTCATCATCATACTTTGCACTCAATGAGATCTCTGGTCTCCAGAGACCTCTCCTGGCCAAATCTCCAGTCAGAAAGTTGAGTATTGATCATTCTCTTCCCCAAATCAACTCACTCACCATCATCTGTAAATTGAGCATTAGAAATGAAGGAGGCACAGCACATAAGCTGAAGCTGTCACTTATCTTGACCCTGTCTCCTTGGTAGTGCTTGAACATGTTTTCAGGAGTCTCCAGTATCCCTCCCTCGCCCTACCACATATTCTGTCTACCTGGAATCTCTAGATTATACCCTGAAAACAAGTTCATGACAGGATTAAGAAACTCCCATCCTTGTTTCTAGCATCTGTCTATGTCTTTTGGTTGCACTCCTCATGACACCAGCTTTTCAGCCATTCCTCCTCAAACTATTCAGACTGCAAGACAGGCAGGATTGGTTTCTGGCCTGATCTCAACTCTCCATTGAAGTGCTGCTCAACACAGAATGAATGAACCCAAAGGTCTGGGTGAATCTGAACCTATAAACACACCACAAAACCTCCAAAAACACTCAAATTATGTTGAAATACACACAAGTTTGTGGGGGCAAGAATTAGTTCTTCTTAGAAGAACATCAAATCAAATTTGTACTCAGAAGACAAAATCTTTAAGTCAAGGTCCAACTCCAGGAACTTTCTGTCTTCAAAAAGCATTTAAAATCAACAAGGATGACATATGAGCCAACTGTAGTCTTCATTCAGTTGCTACTCAAAAGTCTGAACTTCTCTCAACAATCTTAGTGAGATCTGTTCTTATAAAATAAATATACTTAATTCCAAGCTAATAGACTTCAGCAGATGCTCTGAAAGTGGTCTTCCTTCAACCAGAAACTTCAGAAGGTGCAAGGGTCTTCCAAGCAAGCACAATCTGACAATATAAGTCACCCAGGGGTCTTCCAGTAAGGATGGACTTATAAAATATATTTTCTCTTAAAAACTTAGTCTTCCACAGTTTAGGAGAGTGTCAGAGAGGTGGTCTTCCTTCCTCTAAGACTTAAAACAAAATATTGAACTCAGAACTCAAGAAAGGCGGTCTTCCAACTCTTTCTGAGGTAATTATTCAATTCAAACTCAAAGTTGTCAAAGACAGACTTTAAAATTCTTCATTCTTGAGAAAAATGACTCTGATATATTCCACAAAATGCTACACTTTCTATGTGAAGGCACTGGGGTTAGAGGGCAATTCCTCCCTTTCCCAGTAGCCTTCCTAACTACTTATATACAAAATTTCCAAACCATACTTAGAAACAAACTAAAAAGAATAACATAGGAACCATATTCATAGAAACTTAAAATAAATATTACAAATTCTTTGGACTAGCTGTGGGGCCTCTGGGTGCTTAGTTATACTCCTTTGTTATTTCTGTAAGGCTGCAAGCATGTGTAACTGCCTTATTTATTTTATAGAACTGTTTTAGCAGTTCTTTTGTTTTTTCTTTGTCTAACACTTGACAGATCTGAAATTCACTATAGATCTTTCACTAATGTCTGTCAAACATCTTAATAATCATTTCTGACATCTTTATTCATAGTTTCTGATTTTTCTAAAATTTTTCTCTGTCTAAAACAGTTTGTTTTTGGGGAGCAGAGTAAAGTATCTCTGTCCATATATTAATAGCTATGGGCAGTCTCCCATCAAAATGAGCTATTTATAGCATCTATACTTGGCATATAGAGATATAGATATCCTTCTGTAAAATGCTGTTTTGATGCTAATTTTATGTTCTTTTCAGTTTCTGAATCATTCCTATTTGTCCTTAATATTTTTGTTGTTGTTTCAGGCCTTAGTACTGTGTATTATTACTCAAATAAATTTACTTTATCATGTGCTATGTTTTCATTGTTTTAATCACAAAATAATCATTTCCTATGTTCTAGCTTTGTAATAGCAGCTCAGGCTATTGGATTTCAAGTGGTTATCATTATTCTACACTTATTTAGCTGCTTGATATCACTTTCAGGTAGATATTGAATTTACATCTGTTTCTGTATTTATTTCTAGTTTTGGAAGTGATCTGACAATTGGCATGGGTATTATTTATTTTCCATTGGTTGCTTTCTCTTTGAATGGTCTCATACTAGTGAAGTGGAGAAATGAGCAGGTTATAAGAAAGAGAGCACATGACAAAGACCCAAGAGTGCAAATTGAATATTTATGTGAGGAGGTATACTACAAAAAGTATAGTGTATGTGGCTGAAACATAGTAAGTGTGTCAAGTTTTGTTCCAAAAGGTGAATATAGGAATTAGAGGTCATAGGTTATGATAGTGCTATGTCAGAGAAAAGTCAGAAGTAACATTGGAAATATTTCTGTCAGATGCACAAATAATATGCTCTAATATAAGTGTAATGTTGAGGTTGTTCAATTACTCAGAAGGAAAGAAAGGATAAGAGTAGAGACACTGTATTTCTAGTGGGGGAAACAACCAGCTCAAGACTGGTGTTTTTGGTACAACTGTGCTACCTATATACTAAACTACATGTGTTCTGCATGTGTAAGTAATGTCTGAGTCGATGCTGTATCTACATGTAT
>JASFDH010000386.1:0-25496 GCA_036937195.1 Nidularia pulvinata
CCGATAACTTACAACAGTCAGTAGGATTCCTGAGGGCTCCGTGTGACGTGACCGTTACCACAACGCTCCCGCCACATTAACAATGGCGTACTGAAGAGATTCGGTGGGGACGCATTGGAGCGTGGGAAAGAGATACTTGTATCGTCACTGGTCCGAAGCTTAGGGTAGATGACACATTGCTGGCCACGTCATCAGTTTGGATCTGTCACCATCGATAGCCACCAGCGCTTGCTTTCTACAACATTGCTGACCGACATTCGCAGGCACTGACAAACATCTAAACCATATCAGGAAACTTATAATGAACAGGAGGGGAACATGAATCAGCAAAGGTACATGTTTTCCGGGTGAAAGAATATAAAAGCCAATAAGGGATAGCGAAGTAAGCATCACCTACATTCTACCGTTCCCTGTTTCTTAAAGCACTACCGAAATGTCCGCCTCAGCTTCTACTTCCAAACTCTTCCAACCTATCAAGGTCGGAGCAAACCATCTCCAGCATCGCGCTGTTCTGGCCCCGTTGACGCGCTTTCGAGCGACCAAGAAAACACACGTCCCCATCGTCTCTCTTGTGGAGAAGTACTATGCCCAGCGGTCAAGCCGACCTGGGACGCTTCTCATCACTGAGGGAACTTTGATCTCTCCTCGAGCTGGAGGATACGACAATGTTCCTGGTATCTGGAGTAGCGAGCAAATAACCGCATGGAAAAAGGTAGCGTTCATACAATGTTTACTTCCATGCGAGGTGCTGACTATTTGATTTGCAGATTACCGATGCGGTACACGCTAACGGATCTTTCATCTTCGTACAACTCTGGGCTCTCGGTCGTGCAGCACAAAAAGCAGTACTCGACAGTGAATCGCTCCCTTATATCGGAGCCTCTCCGATACCTCTCAAAGGACATGACGACGTTCCCCGCGAGCTGACGACCACGGAAGTCAAAGAGTTCGTGCAACTCTACGCTCAGGCTGCCAAGAATGCGATTTTCGAAGCTGGATTTGATGGCGTCGAGATCCACGGGGCGAACGGGTATCTGGTCGACCAGTTCTTGCAGGACATGAGTAATAAGCGCACAGACGCCTATGGAGGGAGCGTGGAGAATCGAAGCCGCTTTGCGCTCGAGGTTATCGACGCTATTACCGCAGCTGTTGGGGAGGAGAAGACAGCGATCAGGCTGAGTCCGTGGGCTGACTTCCATGGTAAGTCTAAGAACGTACTCGCTTTCAACCTTATCACTGACGACGATTCGTACATTCAGACATGAAAATGGCCAATCCTGTTCCACAGTACACCCATCTCGTATCATCCATTCAAGCAGCGCACCCTTCGCTGGCTTACATTCACGCCATCGAGCCCAGAATCCCTGAACCATCAGAGATCAATCCCCCAGTTGAGTCGAACGACTTCATCCGCAACATCTGGAGCCCCCGTCCGCTCATCACCGCCGGCGGATACGAGCGCGAGAACGCAATCAAGACCGCAGACGAGAAGGGCGATTTGATTGCTTTTGGCAGACACTTCATTGCTAACGTACGTGATTCATTTTAGTGGTCGTAAAATCATGTATTGACTTCGTTTGTTGTGTATAGCCGGATCTTTCTCTGCGCCTTGAGAAGAACATTCCACTGAATCCCTATGACAGGGATACGTTCTACACGCCCGGAGACCAGCCCGGCACTGAGCATGGATATATCGATTATCCGTTCGCAAATGAGGAGAAGAGCACTGTGCCTCAGACTGTTCGTCTATAGTCAGATCTTAAAAGTCTGGGGGATTTTACCAAGCATTTATATTTATACAATTAAATATCGTCGAACTACTTTAGATACTTCTCAGGTTGTCAACATTTACCATAGATTTTCGTTATAGGAATATGCAAGAATAATGTATAGCCACACACATCGTAATTGGTTTCTATATATGAACTAATTCAGTCTTTACTTCGAACCACGTATACGCAGTAAATATACGCCCTACACCGTGCAGTGAATTTATAAGCTCATTCACTGGGTATTTAGGACGAAGGATCTCTCTATGCGATAGGCCCGTTACCATCCGCTTTCGGCTCATTGCTTATATTCTTTCATTTTCCCATATGAATATAAGGGACCCAACGTGCAAATGATGCGCCACTGGCACGCAATTCCTTTACTGCATAATGCAATGCTTCGGCTGACCTGGAGGTGTCGATGGGAGTATCGCCACCGACACCGTGCAGTTTCTTATCTGATTGAATGGCAAGATATTCGTAAAAGGTGTCAGCAATCTTTGGACCATCCTGATCTGCGATGTTCCTGCGTAAAACATGAAAGAGTAATCTATTTACCATTGAATGAATTGAGACGTACCACATGGTTCCGACGACACTCTGAAAACCAGCGAATAGAAGGGATGCACCGAGATGTATTGCTTCGTCAGGGAGCTCCATAGCACCCTTGGCTGTCTGACACGCGCAAAGAAAAGCAAAAGATGCATTCGGCAGAGGTTGCTGAAGGATTTGTGAAATCTTGAGCCGCCCGCCGTCAACTATCAAAGCGCTTTCGAGTGGATTGCCAGGCTCTTGCACTCCATGGCAGGCAAAATGTGCAACCGTTACGTTTGGAAGATGAGTTAAAATAGCATCTACGGAGGCTAGGGATCCTGGCGTTCCAAGAGTGATTAAGGAGGGAGCAGGGATTCTCAATTGAATATTTTCCAATTCCATCTTGGTTTGTGGAAGCTCATTTGGCTGCACGACGACCATCATGCGAAATGGTACAGACACGAGGTCGTTTTCTCTTCTCCGGAGTGCTCCAATGGTAGGTGTGTAGGAGGATATACAGAAATCGGAAACACTGTGGCTTCCGTTGTCGTAGTGACCTGCGGCATGAATTGGAAGAAAGGCAAGAGGTCCAGTCGGACACCAATAGATACGAGGAATTCCTTCTGGACATTCCTGGAAAAGGGTGAAGAAAGTGTTAGCATTCAAAGAAGGAGAATGGGGATAGAATTCACATTTAACATATTCAAAGAGGACAGAACGGGTTCTACGATGTTGTCCCACAGAGCGCTAAGAACATCTTGAAATATAAAATCCGGGTCAGAAGCGGGCCTATCTGCCACTCGCCCGGCTCTGGCAAACTCGCGGTCAGAGGGCCCAGGGTGTGAGTCAACAAAGCCAGTCCCAATGATATTTTGAATTTTGCGACGTGTTTCCTCAGACAAACGAGAATTCTTTCGTCCTCCTGAGAGTGCAGCGGCAGCATGCACTTTCTTCACTAGTCCCTCTGCTATTTTTGTATTCATTTGTGGAAGAGATACCATCCAAGCGTCAATCTCTGTCACAATTAATGCATTGATCGCAACAGCCAAAGGAGCTGCATTCAAGATGATGATAGGCCCCAAGCTCGCCGCTTCTTGAAGAAAGATAAATCTATGTGGACGGAGGAATTGTTCAAACCCGGATATATTCCGGATTTGGTCCACTGTAGCAAGCCATTCATCATTGAGATTTCGAAGGCGTTTCTCCTCCTTCTCAATTGCGATTTTTGCATCACCCGAAGGCCCAAGCTTTTTGGCTCCATGCTCTAAAGCCCAAGAGACATTGGCTAATTTCACCTGAACATCGGGTGCCACCTCCTTAAGCGCATCCAGAGGGGTGCGAAGCTGTAGCAACTGTGCCCAAAAAACACCTCTTCCTTGCTCAAGCAGTTCAACTGCCTTTTCGATGTCTCCTTGCTGCACTGCACACTCCGCTGCATTCCTTGCTAGTCCATCAGTTCCAGATTTCAGAGCGTCTTGACGGAACTGCATATTAAGAGAAAGATTTATTAATCGAGGAAGAAATCCAATCGCAGTTTCATATGCTTCCAAGGCAGACGCATGGAACGAATCCACATTCTGGGCCCAAACAGATGCCGCTTGAAATAGATCCCATATGGACGCAAAAGCACATGTGGTGGATGAACGAAAAGATGTTACAGCACGAGTAAGATAACGCTGTTCTCCGGATGCGAAGAAGCGAAGAGTGAAGAGTTCCCCAAATTTGTGTTGCACGGTGCAGCGAAAAGGATAGTTTGCATGAAGATGATCAAGAGCAATTTGTAGAGCGGAATATGCCTCTATGAAATCAGCAGGATCCAGTGAGCGTTGATATCGCAAACGCCATGCATTTGCCAAATCTGTTTCTCCTAGAGGAATATAGAGGCCAGTAACACACTTTGCCGCTTGCTGGAGGAGAAAAATAGCTTCTTCCAAATCGCAAACTGAACCACAAAGTTCCGACCTCGCAACAAGTGCATTTCCTAACGTATTATGGATCCCGGCTGTAATAAATGTTCCTTTTGCGATGGTAAGTGCCTCTCGTGCAAGACATATAGCCTCATTCAAATCTCTTCCATCCCCGCTCTGCTTGAAACGGTATGAAAGAAGATTGGCACGGTTATTTAAATTCGCCGTTTGAAAATAACTCCCATTTTGCGCAAAGAGCGCTTTATGGTTCAAATCAATAGCCTCATCCAGATCCTCTACCCGGTTGGCAACCTGGAAACGCATCTCTAAGTTACACCCAAGATTCTGAACCGCGTTGGCTTTCGAGGTGTCTGCGAAGTCCCTCTGGTGTTTTATGATCTCCCTCTGAATTGCAATGGATTTGTCCAGATCTTCTCGAGTGCCTAAATAATTGGCGCGATATGAAAGGCCAATTGCCAAGCCACTTATAATAGATATTCGGGTAGGCGAGGATGTAAATGAATAAAGAATATCTGTGGCTTTATAGAAATAGGAAATGGCACGGTCCAGATCTTCCTGTCTTGAAAAATGATCGTATTGATCTATTAAGGTACGCCCAAAACTTGCAAGTAACCCTGAGCGAGCAAGAATTGGTGCATCGTATCCCATTTCCATGCTCTGCGTGAATAGCTCAATAGCGTGAGATATTGTTTTGGCTGGAGTGGGTGAAAAAAAGATTGCATTCGGACGGAATGTGCAAGCTCCAGCGTGTACTGATAACGAAGGGCCGGAGAGAGACAATCTATGTCAAGACCGCGTCTTAATAGCGAAATTGGCTCCTCTATGCCATATAAAACATCTGAAGAGCAATAGAAAGCTTGATACCTCAGTGCTCTGGCTAAATTAAGCGTGCATATAGCACGATTAGATGGAGGTGCTAGCAGAATAATTTGACGCAGCAACAAAAGTGCATGACCTATATCCTCTATTCTGGAGGTAGCATAGACCCGATCAAGGAGTGTTTTGACGAAAGTGTTCCCTGCTGAAATAGCGGCAGGGTGGCTAAAGGGAAGTTGTTGCATGCAAAACTGGAGCAACGCCACAGCAATATCAAGGCGTTTGACCATCCCAGACATATTATAGCGCAACACAAAGAATTGTGCTAGATCTGCGAGTCCTTCTACGCGCTCTGTAAAATTGGCTTCCTCTTCCATTTCCTATGGTGAAATCACATTAGTGAAGGCACAGAACTGGATATTGAAAGTCATACTATCTGAGAAGGATGAGATATTGTAGTGACAAGTGGTTGTTTATCGAGCCTTATATTTATTAGTTATGTGGTTGCGCAGTCCAAATTCTCCTGAGCTAATGGAGCTCGAATTTCCCTCAGACATCAAGAGACATGAGTCTAATTATTGCGTAGATCAATGTGCGGGCTCACCTATGAATTAAACATAAAATTTACTGAATAGATTCCATCGCTACGACACACAAATGTGCCTCAATGACGCATACTCTACGGCCGTAAACGGAAAGAAATCTTTGTACATGCTCTTGAATCATTTAACTCGCAGCATGCTCAATCTCTCGAGATACATACATAGGGATGATAGCCTTCCTCCTGAACAGAGGAGGAATCTCGGTTGCATGAAAGCTCTCAGCCCGACCCCATAGGCCCAAAATAGCTTGGCTTGTGGCTGAGAGATCAACTCACATCATATGCGGGTTATACAGTCCAACTCGTTACGGAAGGATAACAATCGGAGAGACTATATGCGGTGGTTGTAAAAACATTGCTAGAAGGTAGCCGTTATGTTCAACTTGTGGTTGCGACGCCACTTACGGCAAGAAGAGGCCGTTTAAATCCTAGTTACGATGTATTGGGGACATATGCAGTGAATAGTCAAGCAAGAGACCATTTGTCGCCACCGATGGGTAGCAACCCCTATAGTTTTAGGATAATTGAATCTTGAGTAAAACTGACATGAGATGTGAGAGGAGCAGCGGACAGCAGAATCAGAAGTTGAAGTCCATGGTTTCCTTGTGCACAAACGTCCTGAGATCAGCAGAGCTCGCTCAGATAAGCTGTGTATTCTATAGACCATTAGAAGAAACGAAGAATATCGAGAGTGGACATGGACGTTTTGACGGCTGGTGACCACGACTCTGGGAATCAGCTCCAGGCACCACATCGTATCGTGACGTAACATACACACTGTGGACACGTGTAGGCTGAATCCTTCACGACTCGTTCTGCCAGTATGGCCTCAAGTATCCGCGCTGGGCGACTCAATATCATAGTGGCGCGTCGGGCGGAAAATAAAGACAAATTGCCAGAGGCCGCCCAACCTTGCGCCCAGATTTAAGCAAGACCGGATCGGGAAGAGCACAGGCCCGAACGTCGACGTACCTAATTTTCATTGTGGCTGACGAAGATGGCACGGGGAACTGGATGGGTGGTGGCGGCTGTACGGACGTTTGATATTTAGGGAGACGCTAGTTCCGTTACAGGGGAGAAGAATGCGATAGAGAGTTTCCCGTTTATTTCGCCCGTTGATAGACTGAATGGTAAGTGGCTTGTGTAGTTATTTTCAAAAACGACGTACCACAATGCCGTTCTCTTCAGAGGCGACAGCGAATAAGTGCAAGTACTATGCCTGCTTCGCCTCATCCCCGCTTTCCCCAACATTGCGCCATGAGTCACTAGGTCTTCAACGAAGGACATGGGTTAGCGCTCACATTTCATGCACTATCCTAGGACCAGTTGGCTAGCGCATCGGCCTCCTTTCTTTAGCCACGCAAGTTGTAAAATCGCGGCGGCCAGACCTCGAAGCGCCACATACAAGTGTTCTCGCTCGATAAATGAATCCACGGAGATCGACCTACGCATAGATGCTGCCCCACCGCCAGAGTTATGTGCCGTTTTACAGAACCCCGTCGACTTCATCTCGCTGACTGCAGTCTAATTCGACTCTCACTTTCTTCGTGCTTAGTCTCCTGCTATTGGGTATGAAGAACAAGGAGAGGAGAAAAACGCTGAAGATCCTCACCCGTCCACATCCGGCTTCACACGAATCGCAAGCGACGGGATATACACATACCCCTCCGTCTTCACCTCATTCAGTATTGTTATTATGCTCGATCAGGACACCTTTATCCGTGCTAGTCTTTCACGCACCACTGACGCCCTCCCACTAGGCCCAGGCAGGTCCAATAGCACTAGTCTTTCCGAGACAGGAGGACGCGGCACGTCGGGGTTTCGGGCAACAGAAGGCGTTTTTGAAGTGGTATGGGCGGGGGGCTTGTTGGAAGCTCGTGATTGGGTTGGTCACTTGAAGAAGCCGAAGAGGTGGCTTGTCTGTCGTTGTTCGCAGAAGCGCCTTCATGTCCTTCGTCTTGGTCGTTGGCGACGGCTTCAATGTACGAGGTGAATTTGAGAACTTGCTTCGTTACCACAGATGACTTAACTCGCAGGAAGAACCAGTGTCTTTAGGATGAGGGCTCGTACCTTCGTCATATGTGGCTATTGTGGCATCCGCCGTCCGGCTATAGATCTGTAGATAGTAGTGTTGAGTGCCATGAAATCGCCACCGGGACAGTTGACAATGACAACGGGCACCCCGCCACGAGGCGCGATCTGGCCGGCACCCGCCACCCGGAATCGGCCTGAGCCTCTCTTTTGGAAGTGCTTGGTGCTTACAAAGCGTGCACCAGTTCAGTTCAGGAGCGGTTTCACCATTGGCGTAGATTGAATTTACATCTAACACAAGACAGAGCATTTCAACCTGTGTCTCTTACTTTTGTCCCTCATTTATCATCTGCTTATCTCGCGCTTTCAATGTCTCTCCGCCTCCATTCGTCCTTTCACGTTGCTGTTCGGCTTTCTAATCTGGTGTTCCTTTTTAATTGGTGCACATGCAGATACTCCTGTCTTATTCTGGAATCTCCCGTGCGCTTTGAATCATTTGGCTCCCCGCTGCTGCTCCTAGATGCTCTTCTCGTCCTGTTGCTTACTGCTTGAGCTTTTCAGTTGGTTTACGGTGTTTCATGCATTCTTGTGTTGAATGCTCGAGCTCCTTGCTCTCTCTCGAGTGCCTACTCATTCTGCGCGCACTTGCACCCAAATGAATCTTTATTATATTTCTATGATCATTGCGGTATGTCTTGTGCCGGAAAGATATTGTATAGCAAGGCATTTACAAAAATAAAGTACAAAGGTACAACAAAATTGTCCATATGTTCAACATATTATAAAATCAAAAATCAAACGCGTTACGTGACTAGTAGATATTGGAATTCAACTTTCTTCACCTTCCCATGTGGATGTAAGGAACCCAACGGGCAAATGGTGCACCACTGTCACGCAAATTCTTCACTGCATAATGTAATGCTTCGGCTGATCTCGAGGTGTCGATTGTAATATCATCTCTGCCACTTTGTTGTTTCTTTTCTGATTGGATCGTAAGGTGTTGGTAGAACACATCAGAAATCTGCGGGCCATCTACATCTGCGATGTTCCTAAAATAAATATTAAACACAGGTTTAGTTAGATTATATGGATTTTGACATACCACATCGTTCCAACAACGCTTGTAAAGCCAGCGAATAAAAGGGCTGCACCGAGATGCATAGCTTCATCGGGAAGCTCCGTCGCACCCTTGGCTGTCTGGCAAGCACACAAGAAAGCAAGAGATGCATTAGGCATAGCTTGCTGAAGAATCTGTGAAATCTTGAGCCGCCCACCATCAACTAGCAAAGCACTTTCGAGTGGATTAATGGGGTCTTGCACTCCGTGGCAGGCAAAGTGTGCAACTACTACGTTCGGAAGATTGGCTAAAATGGCGTCAACCGAGGCTGGAGATCCTGGTATCCCTAGAGGGATCAAAGAGGAAGCTGGAATTCGCGCCTGAATATTTTTCAATTCCATCTCTGTCTGTGAAAGTTCGTCTGGCTGAACAACGACCATCATACGAAAAGGCACAGAAGCAGAGTCATTTTCCCTCGTTCGGAGTACTCCAATAGCGGGTGTGTAGGAGGAAATCACGTAATCAGAGACGCAATGACCTCCTTCGTCATAATAGTATCCTGCGGCATGGATGGGCAGAAAAGCAAGTGGTCCAGTCGGACACCAATAGACGCGAGGAAGGTCCTTCTGGTGTTCCTGTAATAAAGGTCAGGAAGTTGAAGACTGAAGGAAAATGGCAGCGGAGCGTACCCTCAACATATTCAGAGAAGACAGAATTGGTTCTACGATGCCATTCCACAGCACACCAAGAATATCTTGAAATATAGAATCTGGGTCAGCAGTAGGCCTACCTGCCAATCTGCCAGTCCGGAGACATTCGCGGTCCAAGGGAGGATGCGAGTCAAGCGAGTCAATACCAATGATATCTTGGATTTTGCAAATTGTTTTGTCAGACAGTTGAGAATTATTCCGTCTGCCCGACAGTGCTGCAGCAGCGTGAATTTTTTTCACTAGCCCCTCTGCTGTTTCTGTGTTAATTTTTCCAAGCAAAACTGTCTGAACTTCGGTCTCTGTCATAATCAGAGCATCGATTGCAACAGCCAACGGTGCTGCATTGAGGATGATAACGGGCCCGAAGCGAGCCGCTTCCTGAAGAAATATAAATCTCAGTGGACGAAGGAAGTTTTTAAACCCTGATATCTTTCGTATTTGATCAACCGTGGTGAGCCATTCTTCATTGAGATTTCTGAGTCGTGTCTCCTCCTTCTCTATTGCGATTTTATCCCCACCACAAGGCCCAGACTTCTTGGCTCCATGCTCTAAAGCCCAAGAGATATTGGCTAGCTTTAACTGAGCATCGGGCGCCACCTCCTTAAGTGCACTCAAGGGGGTGCGAAGCTTTAGCAACTGGGCCCAAAAAACACCTCTTCCCTCCTCGACCAATTCAATTGCCTTTTTTATGTTACCCCGTCGCACAGCACAAGCAGCTGCCTTCCTTGCTAGCCCGTCTGTTCCAAATTTCAGGGCATCTTGGCGAAACTGCATACTAAGAGAAAGGTCTGCAAGTCGGGGAAGAAATCCAATTGCGGCTTCATACGCCTCCAAGTC
Source organism: Nidularia pulvinata (assembly GCA_036937195.1). Classification (NCBI taxonomy): domain Eukaryota; kingdom Fungi; phylum Basidiomycota; class Agaricomycetes; order Agaricales; family Nidulariaceae; genus Nidularia; species Nidularia pulvinata. The sequence goes on from JASFDH010000386.1 coordinate 10,284, forward strand.
AGACTCATGGAGGGAATCCACCTTCTCCGCCCAGGTGGATGCTGCTCGAAAGCGATCCCAAATAGATGCAAATATGCATGTGGTAGAGGACCGGAAAGAATTCACAGCACATGTGAGGTGGTATTGCTCTCTGGACACGAAGAAGAGAAGCATATAAGCTCCCCCAAATTTATGTTGCACACTGCAGCGGAAAGGATGAGTTGGATGAAGATGATCAAGAGCATTCTCAAGCGCGGAATGTGCTTCCATTAAATCAGCAAGCTTCAGTGAGTGTTGGTATCGTCTATGCCAAGCACTTGCTAAATCTTGAAAGGCCAAGGCAGCTTCGTACCCCTCAACGCACTTCACTACTTCTTGATGGAGATTAATGGCTTCTTCCATATCTGTGACTGAGCCACAGATTTCCGATCTCGCAAGAAGACCATTACCCAATGTGTTCTCGGATGCAGCAGCGAGATAATTTGAACTTGCCTTCCGGATAAGAATCGCCTCGCGTGCAAGAAATATGGCCTCATCCAAGTCAGCTTCACCACCGCTTTGCTTGAAACGATGCAAAAGTGCATCGGCAAGGTCGTTTAAACTGCCTGCATAAGCATAATTTCCATGTCGCCCTGCGAGTGATTTGCGGTGACAAAGGATGGCTTCGCCCAAGTCCTCCGCCCGGTTGGCAATCTGGAAGCGCATGTACAAGCAAATCCCCAAAAGCCGGATCACGTCTATCTTCACGGTGTTAGGGATATTCTCTTCGTATCTTATGATATCCCTACAAATTGCAACGGATTCGTCAAGGTCTTCCCGTGAGCCTGAAACTTTGGCACGATAGGAAAGACCTTCTGCCAACCAGCCCATGGCAGTCCATCGGGTAGGGCAGAACTGCATGAAATGAAGGGTATCCACAACTTGACGTAAATAGGAAATGCCACGATCCAGATCCCCATCTCTCTGTCTCGACAAAATGCCGTAACGACTAATTAGAACAAGCCCAAGATTAGCAAGTAATTCTGAGCGAACAATAATAGGTGCATTATGCCCCATTTCCATGCACTGTGTATGCAGGTCAATAGTGCGGGTGATTATTTTGGTTGGACTAGATGAAAATGATAGTTGCATCCGGGAGGACTTCGCGAGCTCCAACGTGAGCTCATAGCGAAGGACAGGAGAGAGAAAAGCATTTTTAATCGCATGTGTCAATAGGGTAATTGACTCCTCGATATCCTTCGTAATTTCTGAAGGGCTGTAAAATGCTCTATACCTCAGGGCTCTGGCTAAATTAAGTGCACACCTAGCCTGGTGAGAAGGAGGCGCCACCAGAATAATGTTATGCTGCAGCGAGAGGGCATGTTCAATACCATCCACTTTGTCATCAGCATATAATCGGTCAAGGAGAGTCTTCACGTAAGTGTTTCCTGCCGAAATAGTAGCGGGATGGCTGAAGGGGAGTTCTCGGATGCAGTGTTGTAAGAGCGCCATTGCTACATCGAGGCGTTTAACTTTCCCAGACATGTTGTAGCGCAACAGAAAGAACCATGCGAGGTCTGTGAGAGTTTCGACGCGCCTTACGATATTAGTTTCTTCCTCCATTCGCTATATATCATTTATTATCAGTGAATGTATACAAATGCAGGATGAAAGACCTACCGTCAAATTAATGCAAGATATTGTAGGAAATAGTACTTCTGATCCCGACTATTTATCACACTGCACTACTGACGCTCTATAGCCAATGGCACTCAAAATGTGCTCGGATACCATGAGAATAAGTCAAATTATCTTGTAGATCGGTACGCAGGCTTCCCATACAATAGCTCTGAGGTTTACTGAATGGATTTTAGCTCATGGACTGAAGCAACCCTGCATAATGGGCGATATCATCGCGACATCAATACAAATGTTATTGTCTTACTTCGATTTAGCACTTTTTTTTCTTCTTTCTGAATCCCATTTTTCTGATGCGGCGTGCTATATGTATAGAGCGGTAGCTATGATGGTTGACAGCTTGAGATACGTTGATGATTAGAGTCATCTCAGTAGCGGGGCGGAGCATTCTCAGTTGAAGTAAGATAATATCAAGTTCCAACGCTTGAATTGTTGTGGAATAAAAAATACCTCAGCATGTGATGACTTGGAATCGAGGCACCAACTCATGCGGGATGTAGGAGATGGAGTTAAGTTCGTTAGTAGAAGGACGGTGATCAGAGAGAATGCTTACATTTTTATGTGGTAAAGATTCACTTTGACTACCAATATGACGGCTTACCCCATAATAAAATGAGACCGAGATGGAGTCTGATGTCCACTAGACTCCAGCCGCATTACTGGCTTCAGTTGCTCGTGTTTACAGAACAAATCGGCTTTACTAAAGGCGTTACGAGCTAACTCGTGCGCAAGGACAAGTATTATTGTGGTGAATACTTCCAGGTGAACGGTTTCTGCCATAAATGAGGTAGGGGCCTTGGAATGAGAAAGAGGGAACGTAGAGGAGATAAGCGAAAAGCGATCGCAGCGTTGAAAAGCGAAATATGCTAGCAATTGGCGTCCGGGTTGCGATAGATCGAGGACGTATGCACTGAATATGCCATGTCAAAATAATGGAAAGCTAGCCGTACAAAGATGCCGTCGCAAGTGATATCGCCAATCATATGTACCAGTAAAGATAGGTCATGAAGACAAAATTTGGCGAACGTAGACATGCCGCCAAGGAAGGGAGTCACCCGCCCTTCATCCTCACACTAGTCCGCACTCCATACACCAGTTTACCCTGTCTCCAACCCCCCATCTTTGGCCAACATTCTCCAAAACCACCGCGGGTAATACTACCCCGGCCCTCGACCTGCGTTCTGTGATTATACACGAACTTAGATGAGTCTGCTATCTCTTTTGCCGGCGGAGATGAAGCAAAGGACTGGGGAGGCAGTAACTGTTGCCCGTGCGTTGGAACCATCTGGGCCTGTTAGAAGGAAAGAGATTTCGAGTATCAGTGGTTCGGTTCAACTTACAGGAAGAGAGTGCGAGCCTCAAGGGAGACTCCGGTGATTGAATCGTGGAGTATCGAGCTGAATGATAAGTCTTTTTCACTTCTTCGATGACGTGTCTTACATAACGGAATTCTCTCCAGCATCGGCTGCAAGCGCTTCTTTCTTGGTTCGCCTCGTTCTCACCTCATCGACACGGATCCTCCTTCATCCCCAGCATTGGCACGAGTCCCCCACCATTCGCATCCGTACTGGCTCACTATCCCAGCATTAGTCTCTACCGTCCGACCTTCCTTCTCCGGCAATGAACATTCCAAAATTGCGCGCGCGAGTCACACATCAAACCGCCGCCTCACAGGTCCCTCCGCTTACGTGGAACGAATCCATGGGCATCGACGAGGAAGTCTCGCATTTTGCTACGTATTCAGCCCTCGACCTTCTGCTATACTCACTGCTGTCTATGAACCTGTTTTAGTGTTTTCCCGCTGCAGTCCAACGAAGTCGCTGTACTTAGTCAGCCTCAACCCGGTCAACCCCGCGCTCCTCCCCAGTAGGCAACGGGACGCAGATGGGCGTGAGCTAGTTCATGTTCAGCTTTCCATTGCTAGGGAGAACGAAGACGTTGTGACGGTAGAGATAGATACGTTACGGTAGCATGGTGGTATTGGGTGTAGGATCGGATATAGGATGTCTGATACATGTACACTACATCACGTGACTGCCACAACGTTCCCGTGGTGCCAATGAAGAGTGGGGAGAAGAGAGAGGGAAATATGTTCAGTCTGCTTTTCCGTTCTTTTCGACCTTTTCTTTCGATTTTTTCGACCTATTTTTTGTTATTCTTCTGTTTTGCTCTCTTCTTTTTTGTTTTTGTTTTGTTTCCGCCGTTTCGCTCATTGTTGCACCGTGGCCTCGTTCTTTCTGGTTCCCAGTAGTGCCTTCATATTCCTTCGCTGTGTTTCAGCTTTCCCAAGAGTGCCATATGTCCTTCTGCGCCAGCTCCTCTGACTTATTATATTTCGATGTTCATGCATCCTTGTGAACCTGATTTTGTTCTACCGCGTGTCTTTGCTTTTGTTCTTACTCTTGCAGCCGGTTTTGCTCACTGATTGATGTCCTGCTGCTCCCGAAGCTTAATCTCCCGTCATCCCACATGCCTTTTCGTCTTGCAATCTGTTCTCATTGCGAAATTGGCTTCTCCAGGCCATTCAAAACGTCTGAAGAGGCATAGATTACCTGGTATTTTAACGTTCTGGGAATGCAGTGTACACCCAGCACAGTGAGAAGGTGGTGCCACACAAATAATTTTACGCTGCAGCGCGAGAGATTGGCCAATATCTTCTGACCTCTGAGATGAAGATTTGGTCGAAAAAAGTCTTGACGAAAGTATTCCCTGCGGAGATGGTGGTGGTATGGCTGAAAGCGCATGTAATGTTGCAGAAGCGCCACTGTTATATCGAGGTGTTTGAATTTGCCAGACATGGCGTAGCGCAACACAAAGAATTGTGCAAGTTCTATAAAACCTCCCGCATGTTTTATGGTATTGGCTTCGTCCTACATTTCCTGTGTATAATTCGCTATGAGTGAATGTATAGAGCTGAACGATTGAAGACGTACTGTCAAGTAAATGTGAGATATTGTTGGAAGACGTAGTTCCTTACCTCAACTATTTATCAGTAGGGTAAGTGCGCAATGCAATGAAGGCGCTCTACAGCCAACAGCGCTCAAATATCCCCAGATGTCATGAGATTATTTTGTAGATCGGTGTACAGGCTCACGGACATAAGAAATCTACCACTGTTCCAGCCCAACAGCGTGCATGTGCTGGTTGGATGGCTGTGGATGATGAAGGATGCTATAGTATACACATGTTCCTGAAACATCTACCGCCTATTACGCAGCGCGCTCAATCGAATTAGCGGTATGGGATCTATACATGAGGGTTAAGCATAGCTAACTCAACCAAGCTTTCAATTGCAAGAAGAACATATTATAAACTGGTGCTCGACGAATGCGCAAGAGTACGACCAAATTTGGCATGCAATGACTTGGAATTGAGACCCGAGAGATCAACTTATTCGGGAAGTGGGAGCACTTATCGACATCGTGAGTGCAGAATATTAAATTCTTTTACAGAATTGCTACTATTGCTACTTAGGTCATGTCTCCCCGTCCTGAGCTCGAGCTCAGAAATTATAGTAAGCAGTGCTCTGAATCTTTGAATCCGGATGCAGTAATATGCCAATTTATTTATTTATATAACGGCCGCCTGGCGAAATGGCATCGCGTCTGACTACGATTGTGAATTGTACTGTCGAAATCAGGAGATTGCAGGTTCGACCCCTGCGGTGGTCATGTCCCGGAGTTAAATGCATTAAATTTTAACAAATGTAGCTCAAAATCAACAAGATTGCCCAGTGTGCAAGTTAGATAAGTTGCTTGAAAGAAAAGCAGTAAAGCCGAAAATTTATAGGATGGATCTTATTGATCAAAACTAACAGTGAAGTGGCAATACGCAGCCTTCTCGGCACTTGCGGAAGAGTCAAGAAATCAGTCTGCCAAGGCGGAAATTTTAATATGGTTGAAGGCAAATGTGAAGTGGTCGGATAATTAGAAGAACTTCCAAAAATTGAGAAAATGTAAGTCTTCTGTGTGGCTTATGGGAACAAATATATCTCAGTCAGCATAAGAACGGACTTTAGTATAGTATAGTACCTATGGGAACAAATATATATACATAGGGTAATCAGTAAGAGTACGAGAACACAACGAGACGGAGTACTCACCTCAGTCAGCGTAAGAACAGACTGAGGAAACAACTATGAAACAAGCTAAATAGATAAGTGCGAGAACTATATAGCTTTAACGGTGAATACTATAATACGGTAACAAATGGAAATATAATTATATTGCGTGCATACCATAACAGCGCCGTACACGCCACTATACCGGCGGTTTGTTACTTCGACATGGCTGATGAATGTACAGGCCGAAGTTGATTAGATTTGGATTCAATACTCAGATGATGCCCAATGGACGCGTGAATATACAGCGTGTCCACCCATCGGAACATAAATTCAATGTGTTTTCATATCTGGAGCACTCAGAGTAACTCGAACCAACAAGGGGAACGCGAAAGGAAGACAAGGCCTGAAAGATGCCCTTGACGAAGTAACACGACGACTGTCATATTCATCCTATTTTGTTCATGTTATGCAGCAACCTCCAGTCAAGCACCGTGCGTCACCTGCCTACACGTCATCCTGCCATTCAACCCGTTTCGATCTCGTTCGTGTTCCATCGAATCTACCAGTCCTCTCCATTCAGAATTTGGAGCATCGTACAAATCCAAAATGCTATATCTCAATGCACATGCCCGGACTCTACCTCATATCTACCCAGCAACTGCTTTAACACATAACACCAACTCGTACCGACCAAAATAACCACGCACTCTGGCAGAACTCCAGCGGATATGCCCGTCCATCTGCACGACTGTGCCCTGCGCAGAGGTATGAATGATGTAGAGGATGCGGCGAGGAGGGCAGATGAGAGGGTGAAGAGTGCGGTGGAGCAGTCGAGGGGGAAGCCAGAGAAGGGTGCAGCGTTGCACTTGGGTGGGGTTTCCCTTATCTCTGCCGCTTCGGGGTGTGGCTAATCTTTGGGTCTGTGTAGTGCATGGCGCGGCTGTGACCTGCCAGCATGACGAAATCGAGTCGAAGTGGGAGCTGCCCACCAAGGAGCACCCCAGCGGCGCGCGCCAGGGCGTCGGCTCGCTCCCTGGCGAGAATACGGAGCACGATGTCGCCAAGCTCCCCGAAGAGAGGAAGATGGACGGGACGCTGTTTGAGACGCATTCAGGTGAGTTTCCCTACTCTCACCATTCTGTAGCCTTTCTAACCATGTCCTCTTTCTAGCACTTCACACCCCCGTCGAGCTCCCTTCCGAAGAAGTCCCGAGCATCTCGCACCATGCAGGCGTTGGCTCCCTCCCGGGGAACAGGAACGAGGCGGCTGTCGCCAGGTTGCCCGATACGAGGCCCAGTAGTCCGGTGAAGAACAGGCGGAAGGGTATTATCTGTGAGCGTCCCTCCTTTACTTCGTATTTTGACGAGAAGCGATAGGCGTACATTTTGTGGGGCTCTATATAGTGGGCAACCATCGTTGTCCGTCCTTGGTGGAAGATGTGGCGTAATCTTTGCACGGCCTCAGCATCTTCTGTTGGCGCGAGGTGTGGGCTTTTGTCTTTGTTGACCTTCGTATTCTCTTGGCCATCACTGGCCCTGTCCTTCCCATGGCCATTCCTTTTCATCCTCTGCCGTTTGGGTTTCTCGCCTCTATTGACGTTGATTCTTACCATCTACACTACAGAATCCTAACTTTCTATAAATTATATTGGGCAACGCAATTGAAACATGAGAGGTACCTCTCGATATTCATTCTCAAATCGAAGCAGAGCCGATACTGATTGGCTTGAACAGATCGTTTTATGCATTGTTTTCATTGTGACGCGTTGACTCGAATTATCAAAATGGAAAACGACGGAGCATATTATACATTATTAGAATCGTAGAGAACTACGTGTTAATTCCTATTTATATGGATAGTAGTCAGTATTTTACTGAGGTATTTTTATGAATTCGGAGTCCCCGCACATTGAAGAGTTACTAAGTCTCTGTCGATCCGAATACGGAACGGATGCACGTTTGCTGTGCTGCACTATCTAGCGGAAGCCTGACGGCATCTTTGTGGCGCGTGAGATAGTAGACGGCTGCTACAAACAACCTTGGTTATCTTCGACTAACCTTTACTCCAGTGCATCGTCCACCACGTTAGCAGTACGAGTCAGGCAACAACCTCGTCCCCTGTATTCTGGCTCAGAATACATAGCCTCTTGAGGACGCTAAGCTTGATTCACAGCTTTAACTTGTCTGTAAACGGATACTGACTTTATCGCGCTGCTGTGAACACGTTATGACTGCAACTGGGGTTATGCCTATCCAAGTAGAAGGTGAGATCATGACTAGTATGATGTTGAACAAATTACTGATGCTTTTGTGATTCCAGTCGTCGACATACACGGGACGGGCCAAATCCATCAACTGGGGAAACCGATGACTTATGCTATATTGAAAGTGAAAGGACAAAAGCAGGAAAGAACGCCGTCGTTCAAGGGAGATGGAGCTCATCAATGGAGTACCTACACTTTGTATGCTTTTTTTAAAATTCTTTGAAACCTCCTGTCGCTTTCGCTGAACGGGTGAAGTGCTGCAGATATTTCTTCTACCTTGAACATAAAAGTCTACTGTGATCATCAATACAGGATGGGGAACGACCACGTCATAGGAGAGTCCGAGATAGGCATTTTGGACACTGCCATGAACCAAGGTACACTTGTTTATATCTTGCGTGTTGAGCTAAACTCGGCACTTAATCCAGAGGTGGTGGTTGCGCTGCGCAAGCCGGGAGGGGAACGAGTAAAGATCTATCGCGGATCTGTTACACTTCGTCTCACTGAAGTTCCTAATCCCTCAAGCTCTGGAAGTCGCCATCGAGGTCAGAGAGAAACAAGTTCGCTGCCGGTTCAACGAGAGTCAATTCAGCGAAGCTCTTCGAAACCAACGCCTTCTGCGCAGGTGCACTCTAGTAGTATCGCCCCACAGGAACGAACTGGGTCGAATAGTGTCTACATAGCGTCCCATCTCGAAGGCAAGAATGCCGTATCTGACCTTGCTCAGCCACAGAGCGGAAATACCTCGATTGACGAGCAGCTCCAGCACCTTGGTTCTCTGCTGGATTCTGCGCTCAATACGGTAGTCAATCTGAGTGCCACAGAACATTCAATCACATACCCAACGCACGTTCTGGGGACACTGCGTGCGCTCACGCGGCTCATTTCCCCAGGGGATTTGGAGCATGCTCGTCCGCCTACAGGAGAACCGCCCATTCAAGCCAATTCACACAGCAACTTTACTAACATTGATGTGTTACCAGGCCCCCGTCGGGGAGGCACTGCAGCACCAGAGATGCTGTTTAATGGGTTTAGTGGTTTGATGTCGAATATGATGAATAACCAACAGTAGCGATGGAGTAATATGGCCTTGTGACTCTGGTGCGGCCTGTAAAATAAGACTCTTACTTGCCGACGTGACATATATGTAGAGTATTAAAGTATTTCGACTTTAAAAAAGTCATGAACAGAGATTTTCATACTTAGTCAGTGATGATGTAGACCTGTGGCATTTCTCTACAGGTCTCTGTGATTTTTTTTAGCTCAACAATTCTGCAAGTCAGAATATTGGGCTATGCAATTATTTGAGTAACACTCCTCAATGCAGCTGCACATGTAGTGTCCTATGAAGATAGTGCAAAGAACAGCTCTGATCACAGAATTTGAGGCCATTGTCCAGCTGTGGTGCTTATAGAGTTCACATGTTTTGATGATTTTACATGGTAAACTACCAGAATTGTTATGACACCCTTTGTATATGAAATCCAATTCCAGATAACTCATCCTTGTAGTTTTTTTAGTAAAACTCTCAATTTGGGTTTGTTTCCTCTTGCTGCACCTGCTGTAATGGGTCTGGGACAAAGGATAGCTTTGATTGGTAGTTCTGAGCCCATTATTCAGTCATGGAGTATGACCTTCAGACTTATTAGGATCTGGATTTTTCTGTGTAATAGCCTTGTGAGGTTGAATCAGTGCAAGTTATTACATACAATTCAGGCTTTGAGATTAACACTGTTTAATTTGGGTTTGTTTCCTCTCTTTGTGCTTATTATGACAGAGTTCTGAGTCTATTATTGTCATATCCCTGTACAGCACAGCATGCACTATTTCTGGACCACTCACAATCAATTCCAATGCTTTCCCAACTCTCTGCTCATCTCTGGGTTTACTCAGGTTTACTCCAGTCTATTTCCATTTTCATACCTATTATGTTTCAGCCACATACACTATACTTTTTGTAGTATAATCCTTTGCATTAACAGCCAGTTCATACTCCTTAGTTCTTGTCATATGTTCTCTTTCTATAGGTACTTTGCATTATTACTCTGGGTACTCATATTCTTGTCATATCCCATTCCAGCTGACACTCATCACTACCCTGTCACACCCCCAACTCACCACAAATTCCAAGTCCTTGTGGCTGAGTCTTGGCCATGTCAGCCACACCTCAGCCAATGACATGTTTCAGATATTCCATATTGAGTCTCCATTCTCTACTAGTTTTCATTCTCTGCTAGTCTCATTCAAGTTCTTATCTTTCATCTCCACAAAGCCTTTCAGTTAGCTCTCTTAGTATCTATACATTCTCTGTTCATCTGACCCTCTCTCCACACATTAGTTACAACCTGACCTCTACTTCCACATGCTTCATATGTTCATATTGGACTTAGTATTTAATGGCTTATCTATAGGAATAGTATATAAGCAGTAGTATTCAAGTTGTACTTCTTTGGTTTGTTAATTGTATTGTCAATCCACATCCTGGCTTGATACACACTCCATACTTTTTTAACCTCTTGTCCAATCCTTTAGCCACTCTAGCCAACCTTCAGCTAAACCATGGCTGAACCCTTGTCCCTTTTTTGATGAGCTGAGCTCTCACTTCTTGCTTAACCTCTGCCCTCACTGTTTGCTATATTAAATACAGGACTAGGATAGTGGGTGGTGCAGCACATAAGCTGAAGCCAAAATCCTATATTGTCTAGTGTCTTATGTATCATCAGACTTGCACTTTGGCCATATTGTTCTTCCTGTCCAGTCATGTTCAATTCTTGACAATTCTTTAGTATTTAAGTACCTTGAATGTATCATAGCACTTCAGTTTGTTAATTATTGTATTTAACATCCCTACTAGTCTCTAGCTAGTGATAAGCTACCTCTAAATCATCCTCAGCCATCTCCCCTTGGTAAAATCTTTCTTGTTGTTGTTATTTGAGCTCAACAAGATCTCCAATCCCTGGAGATTGCTCCTGACCAATCTCTGGTCAGGAAGCTGAGTATTAATCACTCTCATCTCTGAACCAGCCCACTTACTGTCATCTGTAAATTGGACATTAGGAACAAAGAAGGTGCAGCACAGAAGCTGAAGCTGTCATCCATTCTCACTCTCTATCCTTGGTAGTGCTCAAACACATTCCCAAAGATATTCATGGAGTCTCTGGTTATTCTACCTGGCTCTACTGTATATTCTATCTGTCCAGGAACTCTAGGTTATACCCAGAAACAAGTTTGTGACAATTATTCAGTATATTGCAAAGACAATGACCACCCTGACCCACTCCCCAACCCTCCCCCCATCAACATAGACCAACTCCACAGGAATGTAGGACAACTATCCCCTTTTAAAGCCTGCAGACCAGATGGTATCCCTAACATAGTGGTTCAGAAGACCATGGAACACATTGAAGCACACCTCCTACACATCCTCCAAGCAGCAATAAGGCTAGGCAAAGTACATGAGGGATGGAAGACATCCACCATGGTTGTCCAGGAAACCTGGCAAACCAAGATATGACATAATAAAGACATACCACCTGATTACCCTAATCAACACCTTCTCCAAAACCCTAACAGCAATCATAGCTAAATCAATCAGTCATCTAATGGAAACAAATGATCTACTCCCAAACACTCACTTTGGGGGACACCCTAGCCAAACAGCAATGGATGCAGTACTATACCTGTTGGAAGTGGTCATGAGCACCTGGTGCAGAGGTAAAGTGGCCTTGGTACTCTTCCTAGATGTATGGGGAGCATTCCCCAATGCAGTCACTCCCTAGCTCCTAAACAACCTACAAAAACAAAGAATCCCATCATGTTATGTACAGCTAATCAAAAACCTACTAATGAACAGAAAAACACAGCTATGCTTTGATGACTACACATCAAATATAATCAATATTGACAATGGGATTGGACAAGGAGACTCTCTATCAATGCTACTATACATCATCTACAATGCAGACCTACTGGAACTGGCCAACCAAGACAACAAGGTAAGGGCTATAAGATATGTGGACAATATTGCCATCATTGCTGAAGGAGATGACTTAGGCAAAACCACAGACAAACTTCAGCTCCTTGTGAGCAACCTGGGTGGAGGACTAGACTGGAACCACACTCACAACTCTATCTTTGAGGTGTCAAACTCAGTACTAATGCATATAGCCCCACCCAGGATAAGAAGAACCTGGATCACTGACAAGCAGGGAGAAATCCAGCTCCCAGCCATGAAACACAACAGAGAATTAGTAAGGAGGGTTGACAGTTTTAAATACCTTGGAATCTTCATTAGCAATAGGCTTAACTGGAACACTCAAATACAAAAGGCCACCAAAAATTTGACTAACTGGGTACTCTGCTTCAAACAACTAACCAGACCTTCCACAGTATAGGACTGAAGCTAATGTGACAACTCTACATATTGACAGTCCTTCCAAAAATGACCTACAGTCTAGAGGTATGGTACACCCCCCCAACAAAGCCTACAGGATATAAGCACAACATAGGCTCAGTGCATGCACTGAGGAGGATGATGACTATCCAATGCTCAGCCATGCTAGCTATCACTGGGGGCATGAGATCAACACCAACAGATCTCCTCAAATTACACATGGGACTCCTCCCAATTGAACTTGCACTCCTCAAGATCTGCCACTAGACTGCAGTCAGACTAGTAGCACTCCTGCCTAGACACCCACTCTTGCCCATAGTTCAGCTAGCAAACAGTGCACCCCCAGAATTCACAAATCTCCCATAAATAATCTCCTCCAGATATCCAAACTCCACAACAACCAATTGGAAATGATATACCCCACTCACACTTTGCCAGAATACACCCCACCCTTTGACATCATCATACTGGGAGACAGGGACAACTCAATGGCATAGGAATAAGCAGATTGCACCAACTATAGGATTTACTCTGATGGCTCTGGCTATGAAGGCCATACAGGAGCAGCAGCAATACTCTACATCAGGAATCAAGAAACACCCACAGCAAAACTACAACTAGCCATGGGGGGCAAATCCACCCACACTTTGTATGATGCAGAACTTGCAGGAACCATCCTGGCAATGCAGCTAATAAAGGAAGCCTCCACCCAACATGAGGATACCATCAGCATATACACAGACAGCCAAGCAGTACTACAAGCTGCTAAGTACCCCAAAACAGAAACAGGTCAACCTCTACTAAACAACCTTGTACTTGTTCAGGTTGTACTGGGGAAGATCACCATGAGATGGATATCTGGTCACTCAGATATAGGAGGAAACAAAGAAGCAGATGAGCTAGCAAAGGAAGCTGCACAAGGGACATCAAGCACCAGAGGACAACTACCAAACCCACTACAACAGACTCTACCTGGCAGCCTGGCAGCCTGGCAGCCAAAAAAAAACCTTCCACAACAAGCTAAAAAGCAGATGGGAATCAGACTAGGGACAATCACCCTGAAAGGATAGATTCAAACATTCCAACTCACAACTCCTGCTCAAGAATTTTGCTAGACTCATCAAAGGCCTCAACCATGTACAAGTTAGCATATTGATTCAAATACAGACAGGCCATATTCTGCTCAATGATTGACTCTCAAAGATAGGTAGGGCAAACACAGATAAATGCCCAAACTGCAGGGAGTTCAGAGGAAGACTATGAGCACAAAAAACTGTATAACACTTTATATTTGAGTGCAGAGCATACAGCAGTGCCAGAGCCAAGATGCTATGTTCAATCAAGGGTGGAAGGCCATCCCTTCCTGTTCTCATGAGCAGTCTGGAAAATGTTAAAGCCATACTAAAGTTCATTGCCCTCACAGCTCAATTTGGTGGATAAAACTCCAACAACATAAATAGATTCACAGCAGAATAATGCTGATAGTCACTCCATCATCAGCTCAAATCCACTACACCTCAGACCCAACAAATACACCTCACCACCAATTCCTTCCAACCCATCATGCAATCACACCACCTACATTGCCTGGAGGGTAGACCCACTCCTCTTCACTGTGCCTTCCTATTCATGGGATGGGTGCACCAGTCCTTGAACCCACAATGAGCAACAAACACCTGCATTCAATCACCATCACATGCAATAAATCATGCTGGGAGAATCTCAAACAGAATCAGAAATGCTGGGTCTGATGAAAGAGGGACATGAGGGCCCTCTTGGATACAGAGATTAACCAGAACTGAAGAGTGGAGAGAGGCAGGAGACTGCAAATAGGGGGTTTATTATTGTGATATGCATGTATATATAGTACAAGTTCAAGGTAGGGCCATGCCCTTAGAGGCAATAAAACAGTTCCAAAAAAAAAAAAAAACCAGTGCATGGTGAAATGTTGCATTTGTGCCACACTTGATGCAACTGATGTGCAAAGTTCTCATGATTAGTAGACTTCATTATTTCAATACTATTTCATTGTCAGACAAATTCAACAGTCATGCACATAGCACATAGTAGAATATATTTTAAAACAGAATTTTGGGTTGTAAAATAGACATATTATTTTGTTTTACCTTGGTGATTTGAAGAATTTCCACTATGTCAAGCTAGTAATGTGTTGAAACTCTAATCTATGGTACTTGCTAGTGTAAACATTTCATTTCTAGGCATTCTACTCCAATTACATCATATAAGACTGCATGTATTTTTCTCTGAGCTGTGTCACTGTGCCAGGTGTATGCCAGGTGCACATCAAATCTACGGCAGCTCTAGTCTGTCATGCCAGCACATCATGACCAAATATGATTCAAATGAAGTAATCAAAGTGAAATCATAGGAAGGACTTAAATACAATGGATACAGCACATATTCCAATGATAATACAATATACTTCTTGCATCTGAGCCCAATTTACATTGCATTCACACAACAGTTAAGATGTGGGTAACTACAACTTATAATAACTTGTAAATTTGGTGATTGTTTGTATCTTAAGTGTTATGGTGATTAAGCCTAAGCTGTGAGTTTGAAGCAAAGTTCAATGATTCAAGGTTCAGAGTTCTGTATAACAGTGGAGATTCCATGTATTATGTTCTCAAGTTCAGTGTTAGACATGCTTCTTGTTGTAAAGAAAGCTGTCAAGTGACTAAGTCTCTGTATAAGAGAAGCTTAGGTTCAATGAGCCTCTAGACAAGGTCAAAGAGGTTAGATGTCATGAATTCACCTTTTCTTTTGGCAATTATCATTATCTTATCTTCTGGACTTATCACAGGGACATCTAATCTT
>JASFDH010000387.1:0-25483 GCA_036937195.1 Nidularia pulvinata
GGGTATCATACTTGCATACCATCGTAAAGCGGCTAAGAAGCCGTTGATGAGGCTTCACCATGAATAACTTCCGCAATTGTCATCAAAAGAAGCAGATGGTGAGGATACACGCCTATGAAGTTTGTACAAAAACAGAAACCAGTATGTCATGAGACCGCTACATAAACTGGTTATCGACGTCTAACATCATTGGTTTGTCGGCGAAGGTTCGGAGGGTTCCTGTTTATATTGGCCAGAGCTCAGCCTCGGCCCGAATGCATAAATATTGGATGCTAAACAGTTATGAAGAAGATTTTCCAAACGGGTATTGAGTAAACTCTCACATACGAAGGACGAGGTTAACGGAGAAGTTCTCAGTATGGAATTCTAGATTGGATCTGCCGTAATAGTTTGGGATATTTTATTATTAGTTAATCTGATCTTTACTGAAAACGTCTACTACACCATCCTTTTCAAATGAAAATATTTCTCAAGCTTTGAATTCTTAACACAAATACATACGAATAATAATTCAATACTGGATATGACCAAAGTGGTAGGCGATACCTCTTGAGCAATGCAGAGGCTCGTCTCGCTATTCTTCATGTGTATAGAAGGGTGACAGTAGCGGCCCGGGACAGCACTCCAATATCCCCTCCTGACATTCGCATAGATATCTTCATTTGAATCTAATTCCGACACAACGTCACTCCATAATCCATAATCCGGTAATCTACATATACAGTATTTCCGTCTCACACGACCGCGATGATGAATCGGACGGTGAGGGATAGTAGCCAACTATTCAACGACAGGATTCGAATGCCGGTAGTACCCTCCTTTCCAGCTGGTAGCTGGCAATAGAACTAATAAAGAAGAATACCGGTTAGAACATAAGCATCAATATCGATGCTATATATCTATCTACTTACAATTTACCCTTGGCATTAGATTCTTTGAGCACTTGGCGTTGCGATTTATTTATAACATATGTGAGTTAATCCGAGCTTAGCCACTCTGGAGTACTCCGTGCCCTTCCTAGATTAGCCTGTAGACAGGTTCCATTACTATCGGTTCCGCGCCTACTTGAACTTCCTGAGATTTATTTAATCATCTTCTCAGCGAAAAGGGAAGCAAATTTCATGATTTGCATGCCTTGCTATTTTCTTACCATGAGGGAACATCTGAACACGAGTAACTCTGCCAAACAGAAATTGAGTCATTTCTGTCTAGACTCTAATTTCCATCGTTTCGAGACCTTTGCCATGTCAACACACAGGACTCCTGCCTTGCACCAGCTATGAGGAAATCACAATCCCATAGCATATAATTAGGAGACGGCAGAGTCCTACAATCTTTCTCCCCCTTCATTCCGCAGCATAAATGTTCTAGCCCAATCTCCTACGAAGCTCCATTCGCACTGGGGCGTATTTAGAAGTAGAATACACACGCTGTCTGAGTCAGATATGTAGTACAGAGAAGTGTACTGCGTACTGGGTTAGTGGTGTCGATACCACCAGTAATTAGATGTACAGGAATATGAGGTGTAAAGGGAGGAAATCGGAAGAGCCAGGTTTAGAAGTCGACTTACCTACGCACATGACACAATTTGAC
Source organism: Nidularia pulvinata (assembly GCA_036937195.1). Taxonomy (NCBI): domain Eukaryota; kingdom Fungi; phylum Basidiomycota; class Agaricomycetes; order Agaricales; family Nidulariaceae; genus Nidularia; species Nidularia pulvinata. The sequence continues at coordinate 1,594 of JASFDH010000387.1, forward strand.
CGATATGCAAACTTACCGTGGTGGGTAGCGTAGATAATTTGAGCATTATCTGGAACGGCATTGAAATCTCCTTTTCCCGAATTGAGAGTAATTACTATATAGCCTCAGAAAATAAATACTTCTACGATCGCGAAGATTGGAATCAAGAAGAATCAGTCCTAATAATCTACAAGGATATAGTACATGCTGGATCATCACTAAGACACAACCTATACAACATAGAAACAAGAAAAACACAAGAAAACAAGGAGCGTACCGAGAATGAAGCGAGATATATTCGCTAGTATGAAGGGTAGTACAGATCGTGGCTGGTAGTACAGCATGCGTCGTGATTTGCGGAAGAACATGATGAGTCAGAGAGAGGTCCAAGAGAACAGCATATCTGCGGCCAGAATGATAGAAACGTGAGGGAGCGTCTTTGCTAATATGGTGCAGGTTAGTTGAATGATGAAGGTGGGGGAGTAAGATGCAGCAATGCACTAAGCATTTAATAATCTGTTAAAATTCCGATCAACGAGGGACGCAGTGAGATCATCGAGGGAATAACCTTTAATAGATGAGAAGCAATCGTCAGCGATTGAATGCTCTCAAAACCATTCTCCGACTCCTCCGGTCAATAGTTTCTTGTATCCGAGCGACTCGGCCTACAATGCTCTTCGGCGCTAGATTGTACTTGAATCTTCGTTCAAAGGGAAGTCCGACCAAATGTATCCCGCGTTCTACCACCATCAGCGCTTCGGGGGTACCATCCTTATCCGCGATAACATCATATGTGCCATCCTGTTTGAGGTGGTTTGGACACCGTTCACGCGCCCAGCGAATATTAATCTGCGTGAGGCCAGGGTTATGCTTGATCACTCTCAATGCAGTATCTAGCATCTCTTCGTCGATATACTGGTGCCCTTTCGTCAAGGAAAAGCGTTTCAGATCTGGAAGGAGGCGCAGTTGGGATATCAACTGTTTCATGGGCTTCTGGAGAGATTTTGAGAGTGTGATGGGCGAGAGGAAGCGAGGAAGACGCACTACTGTGAAGGAGGTCGTGCACATGAAGTGGAAGTCTGTTAATTTGGGACATGAAGAAAGGATGGAATGGAAAAATTCGCTGTGGTCTCTGCTAGGATCGAAAACATGTGTCCATATATCGAACGATGTGAGGTTCGTTAGCTTCTTAAGTATAGCACAGAGCGGTTCGACGCGACCCTCATAGATGGGCTCGCAGGTCAGGTCTAACTTCTCAATGCTCTCTGGGTTTGGAAGTTCTGCTAGCTGCTGGTATACGCCGATAAACGTCTGTAGCTGGGGAAGCGCGTTGGATGACAAGGCCGGCATAGGAATTATCTCTGGCGACATCCACCGTTTGAAATTCCACAAAAAGCGGATATACTCAAGGGACGTGTGAGCGTCCAGGAATTGTCCTAGGCTGACGTCATTGGGCGGTCCAAGGGTGAAATCGCTCTGGTAGCCAAAGGAGCCTAGTGTGAGCGTGTGAAGTTTAGGCCATGAGCCCTCTGTTACACGTTCGAAATCGAAAACGCGACTGGAAGAGGAGAAGCTACATATCGACAACTCTTCGAGGTCCGGGCAGTGCTTGATGATCATTTGCCAGAACCGCTCGGGAAGCTCTTCGAGTGGTGGGAACAGTTCTGTCATGATTGATTAAAGAGAGGCGGAGACAGCGGCTGGGGTTTAAAGCGTACCTGATCCCCCGAGGCCATGACGGACAACAAGGGATATCGTTGTGAGATTCGTGAAGTCGAACAACTGCCGAGAAGGATCAGATCATCGGAGCACGATAAAGAGGTGATTGTCACTTACTGGGCAGTCTGGGGTAAAGGGAAGACTGCCAACATTGGTGTAAATGTGTTTCAAAAGCGGACATCTGTGTCAGAAGAGTGATTAGTACTAGGCGTAAGACACGAAACCTGCGACAGACCGCCGCTAGCCATCTACTAGCTGGGATGAATGAAATACGTGGCCTGAAAAACCAGCGTGATCACTCATCCCAACCATGTATGTGACGGCATAAGGATTACAGAGGACTAAAGCGTTACGATGACATACCCTAATCGGAGTTTCTCCCATAATGAGTCCTTCGGAAGCTCCAGACCATCCCAGTCAAACGTATGCAGCAACACAAGGTCTCCTGCTATGCTCTCAATTTGCTCGGATAGCCATGCTTCGTCGAGAAATTCGTCCGGTTTTGGCCACGAGAGATAGTAGTTTGGCCGTACGGCGAGTTTGGTGATATATCTACAGATATCTGGTCGTCGAGTTAACATCTTGAGAGCCATTTGGCATTTACGACTCGATTTAAGGACCACTGTATGATAAAGCGTTGGTACCAGCAGAGTACGTAGCTCAGAGCACTAGGGCACGTCAGCCAAAAGAGTCAGTAACTCTAGACACTACAACGTAAGACATACGCACTGTGAGGCTAACATTGAGCACCTCAACAGGAGTAAGGAAGTCCATAATCTCGAGAATAATGTCGGCTGGTATTGGACCCACGGCATGGGTTGTCGATATGAATGGATATATCGATGATCGTGTAGAAATAGGGATCTGAAAGAGGGTCTTGAGGCTTCGTCGTCGGTTCGCCTTCGCCATCATCTCTTGGGAGGTCTGCACCTGTAGTCGACGCTGCATTGCGAGGGGAATATTGAGAGGAGGGGCACGGGGGCGTTCTGAGCCCCGCACGTCAGGAGTCAATGAGGAGCGGCGAAGAGCAGGCAGGCCGCAGGAGTGCTGTTGTCCTCGGCTCAGGGGAAGGACCCTAAACAGGCAAGATCGTTCAGTCACATGGACGCCACGCCCACTGCCCAGAGTCCGTAGCACCTGTCATTTAATTAGCGCCGTTAGCATAGCAGGCGGCTGTGATAAAATGTAAACACTGGAGAAAAGTCTGTGTAGAGCGATGCTAGTGACATCCTCGTTGGAGAGAAAGAGCTGACATCACTCGACTCAGCTTCACCATGCAAGGATGCGCAGATAGAGAATAAAGAGAAATAATTGGGTTGAAGCGGAGCTCGAAACCGCTAAGATCCTCCATCCGAATAGTGTTCCAAGAGTGTTCGCCAAATCCTCGCTTCTATTCTTTCAAACTTTGAATGAAGGAGCCGTAGGAGCCGTAGCATCGTATCAGCTGCTTCTACAAAAAGCTTCCAACAAGGTTGCATAAAAAGTTACACTAGTAGGCGGGTTGTGGGTGGCATAACGGAGAGCCGCGGTTCCGTAGAAATGATTCAACTAAGTAGAGGAATAATATAATAGGCGATCCAGAGGACCTATGTATGCTATCATCGTCTGGAATGTAAGCGAAGAGGTGAGTAACCGCGTATTAAACATCAGGTAGAAATCGGCGCTCTACCGCAGTCGTAAACTCACGTAATATTCAAATTAACTGTGGACTGCAGGATTCTAGTAGAACTAGTGAAGACATCATAAAGGATGAGATCCAAGAATACTACACCACTAGAGTAGTCAGGATGTATGGGATTGAAAGCCAGGCATAAGTACCCGACCCTTCTAATTAGGAGGCCGACGCGACGCGTTTGGTTGTTCGTATTTTTTTCTTTCATCCGACTCGTTTAGTGCCGAGCGGAACGCAAACCCATTCCCCCAAACGGACTAACCCGGGGACGGCCCCGGGAAGTCTCCAGCAACATCCGCGGACAATCCGCTAGACATCCTTGTCCCTTGGACTTAGATCTGCTCTCTGCTCTGTTCCAGCCACCAAGCCACGATTATATTCCTTGCCTGATCTTCCGTGGAAATCTCTATTATATTGACAAGAAAGACCCGAGTTTTACGAAGAAATTGCTCAGCTCTTTGCCACGACATAAACTCATATTGTACAAGTTTTTACGATATTCTGGAGTTATCAACAGGGTATTATCAGCTCAGAGCTGGTCCGTGGTCTGTGGCAGCCGTGTCTCATCATATTGCTCACAATCCCGTGCCAAAACAGTATCGCATATGCAAGAATGCAAGGACCCCCGTTCGAGTCTCCACCCCACCACGCTTCAAGCCGTTTTCCCCAAATAATCGCTCATATGTATACGTGACCTTCAACTTCGCTCCTCTGATAATATACATATTAAATTTCGGTGATGGACGGTCATCCAAGGACTGAGGTGTGATGTTTCTATCCAACAATACCACGGTACTACTCTTTGCGGCGAGAAGGCTACCCACGATCAGTCAGCACGGTCACGTTCAAACTTCTAACATACGCTCTCTCGACATCTACAAGGGGCTTCGAGTGTGGTGCTCAGTCATCCAACCACTTGAGTATTCCATTCTGCTATACAAGAACGCCATAGCACTGTCTTTTTTTAGTCGTGCAGGCGATCAACTCAACAAACGATCAGTCATCCGGTTTTCAGTCACGTTCGACCGTGGATGCACTCTAGCTGCTGTAACTAAGACATTTCTCTGTGAGAAGGAAGGGCGCTCTCTCCTTGATGTTCGTGGGGTACTTAAACCGCAATCCAACGACGTGGGGCATCAACCTACAAACCACCCATCAAATAACGTAGAAATTGGAACAGTCGCAGGCGCCGAATTATGTCGCACACCACTGCCCATGTTCATACAGTCCACGTCGACGGTATTGACGTGTTTTATCGCGAAGCTGGAAGGGTAGACGCACCGGTTCTCCTACTACTGCACGGTTTTCCTTCCTCGTCGTTTCAGTATCGCAACCTGATACCTAGATTGGCGACTAAATATCGCGTTATTGTGCGTATTCAGGCCGCTGCACTACTGCTGGACATATTCTCACCCACTTATCTCTGCAGGCCCCCGATCTGCCAGGATTTGGATTTACTAGTGCGGATCTTGGTCTTAATATTTCGTCGCACGACTAACATCTTCTCCATCGCAACCTGCAACTAGATGTACGCAAAATTGAAACCGACAGTAACGACCCTCCAACGCCGTTGCACTATGCTTACACATTCGAAAACATCGCCAAAACGATCATTAATTTTACGTACAAGCTTGAGCTCACCAAGTTTGGGATATATATCTTCGATTATGGAGCACCTACTGGCTTGAGGTGAGGCTGAGAGTAATTAACTTCTATTGGGAGAACTCACCTATCAAATAGACTTGCATTGGCTCGCCCAGATGCGATCACTGCCATTATATCGCAGAATGGAAATGCATTTGTGGAAGGTCTTGGCGATTTCTGGGATTCTCTGAGGGTATATTGGAACGATAAGACAAAGAAAGATACCGTTGCTTTTTTAACGACATACGAAGTGACACGTTCTCAGGTGTGTAAATATTGTTTTATCCCGATGTTTTCGTTCTTGAATGAGATGGTTGTCAGTATACTACAGGCGAAGCCGACGCGGGCTCCATTCCTCCAGAGACGTATACTCTTGACCAAGCGCTCCTTGACCGTCCCGGGAATAAGGATATCCAATTGAACCTATTTTATGACTGTAAGTTTAGTGAGTCTTTTGCACGGTGGAATACATGTGCTCAACTCTTCATTTTCGTTAAGATCAAACTAACGTCCAGCTATATCCCACCTTCCACGAATATTTCCGGAAATACCAGCCTCCACTCCTAGCAGTATGGGGTAAGAACGATACTATTTTTATACCCGCGGGAGCGGAGGCATTCAAAACGGTGCTACCCAAGGCGGAAGTACATCTTGTCAATGGTGGGCACTTTGCTTTGGAGAACCATCTGGAGGAGATAAGCGATAAGATCATGGAGTTTTTGCAGAGGAACGGCGTGCAGTCGAGCAAGATGATTGATTGTGCGGGAAAGTAGTTATATGTGTATTTATATCCAGTCGCCTTATAAGTAGAGATGATCAATTTATTCTGCGATCAACAACTAGGGAGCATCATTCACAGGATCCCAAGCATACATTGCAGCTCTGGCAGCGCATCATGAAGATGGCTCCTGGCCCAACCTTCTCATCAACTTCAAACGTTAGAATCAGAAAACTTCCATAGAAAGTAGTACTGAAAGGGTAAAGAAGTAACACGTATAAATGAGAAACCACGCCGCCTGATGCAAACGTATAACCCATTACGGTTCCCATCCAGCACTGCAGGGCTGGTTAGGTGCAGCAGAGCGTCCTCAGCTGCCCGTGGTTGTACAGAGTCACTCTTTCATCAAAGCTTTCCTTTCCTGTCTTTACAACGCACGTTCAGGTGCATCTGTGTCCAGACGCTTGCAGCTTCTCAGGCACTTCCTTCGAGGATATGGTATCCTCCAGCAGTAACTTGTATGTTTCTTTCTTTCTCTATGAAATTTATTCCATGACTTGATCGCAATAGTTGGAGCACCGCTGTAATAACAGGGGTCGCTGTAGGCTGTAGCGTAATTTTAATTTTATCGATAGCCCTTGCTGTAAGCTCCATCCATTAATGCTACATCGTCGAATGCTTAGGCTCATCTCCGTCGTAGGTAACTCTTCGAAAGTACCATACGCTTCGGAGAAGGCTGCCTAGAAGCTACATGATAGGCCCAGCAACGACATCCATATACACTGAAACTTCAATCGATTCGATGGAGAAAGGCGCCTCCATGTCTTCCGCGAACTCGGGTTCTGAAAGACCAGCTGCACAAATCGAAATGCTCAAATCACTTGAACCAGCTTTCCCATCTGACAGAATACCGCATTCGAGTGGTCCATCGCTATACTCCAGGAGTTCGACACTTGTTGCGGAGAATGGCTCTACACATAGTTCTATATTCCCAGGAAAACCCCGCAAGGGCTTCACAAAATCGAAGGTGATCTTTAAAAACTGGCAGCTCTTATAAATAATCCCTGACAATCTGTAAATTTCCAGCGTAAAAAACGCAAGTGGCCTCTGACTGGATCGCGCAGTGTTCCGCCAATACCTACACCTGCTGATATCCCTTCAACCCAACCTCCTACAATTCCCAGAGTGGAAATATATCGGCCATTAGAAGTCACTTCTGCCTTCGAAGATGAGCCGGAGTGGTCTGGCATTGGAATGGCCCAATAGTTTTGCTTTTAACGCAGTGCGTTTGATCTTAGTTATTGTATAACGGACATGGGAGAGAGGAAACCAAATGGACTCTAGTTTATCGTCAAGCGATGAGTATGATCTCCTTCGATATTATTCTATCCTATTATTAGATAGAGACTGGTAACATAGGAGAATTGATATATGTACCATATGCACGAATTAAGGTTCAAGCAACTGATCCTTCGGGATTGGTTCAACAGACTCCGACGCTTCCCCCATCAACGGCAGTTCATTCAGTGCAGGTGATTGCGACGAGCGAGTAGCTGGCTCATCGTCCGGCGTTTGTTGGTCGCTATCGTCGTGGGAGCCTGAAGCTACAGAGGGGTCCACAGCTGCCGATGGGTTCTGGAAATGCACTCTTGCTCTGTGAGAGCGACTCTTGGCGAAGACGGATGTTCTGCCCAAGTCTCTTGACCGAGGGGTCTCCCTAGTGAGGGGGTCGAAGATATCTACTCTGTCAAGCCCTTCTGGGACAGAGCCGAATCGATCATCAATTGGTCGAAGATACCCATCTTGAGGGCTGGAATCTATTAGATAAATCACGAATGCAGGGGACTCTGGGTCATCGTGCAAGAACTCTTGGCAAAGGACCGCTTGTACTTCGTGTGAATAAAAGATGTTTAAATTCCACCATTCCAGAACGCGTGCAACAAGGTCTTGAGGACGTTGGGTCGACATACGAGCTGGGAATCTGTCGTCATTTTGAAATAGACCCGGTTGACCGTCCCATGCCTTCGATGCTTCCTGAAAACCAAATATAATTAGAAAATAGTTGACAAAATCTGCAAAATTAATGTGCTTACATCGGCAAATGTATTCCAAGTTTCATCCAAAATTCCATGGCCTAAAACATCCTCAGGTATTTCATGCGCAATGCTACCCATGAAACGTAGGTCTAAGACTTTAGTCGCCAAAAAGGAGGGATGGTAAGACGAAATAGAGGATTCCGAGGGAGGGATGACAATGGGCCTTGATGAGGGTGGGGATGACGATCTCTGTCGGCTGAAAGGGCTCGTAGGTCTACTAACGTTAGACTGAGGGCTCCATGAATGAAGAGATTCAGTAGGAGACCGAGCATAAACATATGACCCTGCCGGATAACTCGAGGACGTAGGGGTACCATGATAGGCTGTAGATCGCTTATCTTGAGTCCATCCAATGACTCTGTTTCTCCACGTTCGATCCATCACATCGCCATAGCGCCTGAACGTGCCGACAATGAGGAGAAAGTAGAATATCCCAAGCCCCAGAACAACAGAAATAATAACGCGTGGGACAAGCGCTTGCTGCGGCGATAGGGTTAAATCAACTGCATCAGCTGTAGATCCAGTTCGCCATACGAAGGACATGATGCAGGTTATGTACAACATTATGGACCTGAATAATATCAATATGTAAGTGCTTAGTTTCAGTGAGCATGAGAATATTTCTACCATGATAACCATGTAGCTGGCATTGCAAGCAGTACCCAGACGTTCCACAAGATAAAAGTAGTACTCTTTTGTGCTTCCTAGCGTAATTCGTCTGAGATTTGGAGATACTGTGAAATTCAGGCTCACCTCTGCCCATTCTGCAGCTTTGTAAGTTTTGCGCATAGTTCCGAATCTTATGATGTAAATACACCCGTAAAGAAGGCTAACAAGTGCGCAGACCAAAGATAGCAATGCGGAATAACGGGTAACAGGATCTGCCGCAGCGCTTTCTATTTGCAAAATAGTAAGAATGGCGCTGGCAATAATGAAAATGGACAAGATAAGTTAATATCGTAAATGAAGAATATGGTAGACTGAAGCTCACGAAAGTAAGAGCACTGAAACGATATTTAATGTTTTCCATTCCTTCAATAACGAGTCAATAAACGATTCCCAGGTTGCTTTGAGATTGGCATAAGGTGGAATGATTATTGAAGACTCTAAATTCCACGTTGCAGGTCCGAGATCTCCAATGGAACCATTCCGATGGTTGGTAGTTTCAATGGCCATTTTTCTGATTTCTGGCATAGTAATCTCTGCCTCTTCAAAAATGCGCGTCACGCGGGAAAAATATAGAGAGGGAAGACGGAGGAGGAAATGCAAGTACACTTGCCGAGGAAGCGTATCGAGGAAAAATGCAAAGATATATGCGGAGATATCAAATGTCGGTCTTCCAGCAATAGAAATAGAGGTTTCAATTCCATCCTCGGAGATTCCTTCTGTTGTTCCAAGACCATATCGCGAAGCATATTGAGCAACAGAAGGTTGAAAGGGATCGATTGCAACGTAAGACCCTGGACGATTGGAATGGGAATGGGAATAAGAACTCCTTCTGTACAGTTTGAATCCTTTGGACCGCTGCGATTGAGAAGGGAAACTAGACTGAGTGGATTGGCCATATACACTAGAATAATAAGAATTTGGTGGTGGAATGAACCTCTCATTTGTTTCTGCAGCCATTGATGGTATATACGTGGAGTGACGTCCATGCGAGTAGTTTCGAATCGAAGTAGTCGGCTAACCAAGAAATTCTATAAGGAAAACGATTCTGCTATCTGATGGTGGACGTACTTGATCTGCAGCCTGATGTCGTATTTGCGCGCCCACATTTATTTGTGGAATTGCAATCGAAGGCTCACATTCCAAAATCTGTCTCAACCCGTCCGTATGTCTTTCACCATGGGATGTCGATATTCGTTCATGATTCCCTGTCGTGTTGTCGAAAGGCAATGAAGGCATTGCACTTGCTTCGTGGACGCCTAGGCCCCTGGCTTGATCAGCCCGACCATTATCATGAATCTGCGTTGCAATTGTCACGTCTGAAAGAGAAGTGCTTTTGATAACTTTAGTCGACATGTCCCTATGACGCAATGACTTATTTTTGAGTGGTGGAACCAATATCCAACGCGACCGTAACCACTGTTCAACTTCGCTGCAAGGTTCGTACCAAGAATCGCCTGTTGATGATGGTAGTTTTTGAAGAAGCGCTGTATTTATGCATGTCGTCAGAAGCCGTAGCTATCGTATAAATACAGCCAAATACACATAGATACTGTATGCGACCCTGAAGTTAGCCATTTCAGGTTGCATAACGAATTTCTCAAGTTATATAATGCCTACACTCAAGAAAAATGTGTAATCATCTAGTAATATATATCAACAATGAAATGTCAAACATCCAGAATTTTTGTGCACTTCAAGCATTCACAATGAAATTTTCTTTGATGAAACCCCAAACCTGGCATTTACACCAAAGTTGGCCAGCCCTGAAATGGCTGGCAATCAACCAGCCTTGGTGGCCAAAACCTGGTCAAATCATTCCAGCCATCCTTTATTGCCTGTATTTATTGTGTGCTGCTTCTCTATCCCATAAATGCCTATTTTATTGAAAGATATCTTTTTAGTGATAATGAGTTGTATTGTAAATTGGGTAAATGATAAGATAACTTGACATAACTGAGGGGGTGGCAGTGGTTAAGCTGGAAGACAAGGACTTTGGAGTGTGTGAGCACAGTTGATAGTGGAATAAACCTCTAGCAGTAGTGGGATTTAGCTAGGGGTTTAGGGGCAGAGCCTCTAAGAAGGCAAAAAGCAGTGGTTTTGGGGTGCAGCCCAAGAAGAGAAAAAGCAGGGGTTTGGGGGCATAGCCCTTAAGGAGAGAAAAGGCAGGGGTTTGGGGGCAGCTGCTCCCAATAAGCCATGCCCTGTGCTGAAGACCTATCAGTATTTGGAGTGGTGCAACTTTCATGTAAGCTGTAAGCACAGGTCTAAGGCTTGTTATTCTTGATCAGAATACTCTATCATTCATTTGTATTTTATTTTTGGCAATTGTAATGGTTATTTGCATTTATTATTTAATTTATCACTAAAAATAAATTTAAAATAGACAGTTAAATTCCCCAGAAATCAAAATCAGTTTATGTAGCAATTTGAAATATGGCAGTAAAAAACTATAATATCAAAACTGCTCTGGATAGATAATTATAGAATTAATACCATCCACTTACCATAGATAACCTACAACAAGGCATTAGTAGCTTCTACTTTATGAAAGGTTGTATAGCCTAGTTGGATAAACCTGTTTAATTTTGGATTATGTAACATAAAACCAAGAAGTCTCAAATTCAATTTCAGCTGGTAAACACAATATAAATATTTATATTGAGTCCAAGGTGTAAAAGTCCTAGGACTCTGCTCAGACTTCATCAAATCTGTTCAGACTCCAATTGTCACAGCCACAATTCTTTCAACACCTTTCTGACAATCTGCCATGCTTCTGATATACTTCTGACCATTCCTGCCTGTTTCCATTCATTGCTAATTTCTGAACTATTGTTTAAATCATTTAACATGCATTATACAATTACTGTTCCTATGTATGCTTCTGCTTTGCTACCTTTCTGCCTCTGCTTCTGCTACTCTTATTATATGTCAAGGACTTTTATTATTCCTTATATCCATAGTATTTCTACTTCCATTTTTATTATTACAATTCACAATGCTCATATTTAAGTAGCTCAGTTCTGTACTGTAGTCTCCAGTCCAAATATTGACTAAGATCCCTCCTATTCTTTGGACTAAGTTCTGAATCCTATCTGCTTTCTGACTTTCCAACCCCCTTCTGGCCTTCCTTCTAGGTGACCTACATTAACTAATCTTTCTCACTCTCAACACTAGACTCAGTCTCTAGTTGTCAATCTCTCCAAGTCATCTCTGACAACTTTCCAACCCCACAGTACTTTCTTCTGACATATAGACCACATTTTCAGTTAGAACCCACAAGAACTGGAAGGGTGCAACACATAAGCTGAAGCTGATGGTTCTTATCTGTAGTATTACAATCAGAAATTCTTCTAACATTACTTCTGACATTTTTCCAATGCAGCACCATCATGGCCTATGACCTCTAGTTCCTAATTACCTCTGGGAACAGATCTTGATGCAAATCTGACCAAGAAATCACAGTGAGAAGAGTCTATTTGAAGTCTGAGCACTCCACCCAGACTCTCCTTGGATTCTGTACAGAATACCTGTCAGAGGAGTGTAAAGACCTCCCATCTTCAATCCTTTCTTAACTTGTCAATAAATCTTTTCCTGTGAAGCTGGTTTATTGAGTTCTGGTATATTCATGATACTATTTATGATTTATGCCCATTATAGGCTCTAGTGGATCTAGATAAGAACAAAGCTCAGTAGGCCTATAAATTACTGCAGTATATGAGAGTCTTTATACATTCTATGCTCTGCTTTATGGCTATTAAGATCAATGAGCCTGTGGATTACATAGAAGCACAAAAGCTAAGATAAAGTCATACTACAGCAAACTCTGGCACAGCAAAAAGACCCTGGGAAACAAGCCAATGATGAGCCAAACTGCCATCAAAATGAGATCCATGGGGTTCCCATGTTTTGTACTCCAACTCAGCAGCTCATGGTCTACATACTGCCCAACTACTGCCCAGTTGCAATTGAGCTGAAATTCGGCTCTGCAGATTTAATACAGGTATTCTATGAGTCATGAGTCATGAGTCATAAGATATTTTTTTAAGCTTAGAGCCAACATCAAGGAGTGAAATTTCCTACAGAATTTGTAAATTAATCATTCATACTATTATTCGGTTTCATTGGAAATTTCTCTGATCTGCTGGAATTTTTTCAGCATAATCCGCGAGGTGGGGTGTCTATAGTTGACTTTACATGAGCTCCAGCTACGAGAGATGTTGCACATCATCCGGAGGTTCACTATCCCGTCGTAGTTCGTGCCAAAAGAAAGAATTGCGCTCCTTGAAAGCATGTAGTGGGACAAATATACGTATCCTATCAAGGCCCTGGGGAATAGGACCAAATCTAGTATGAGGTATCCGCAAAATGCGGTTGCGGTATCCATAAACCATGAGATATATTGCAGTTCTTGGCGCATCCGATTTTTGTTCTTTGTATTCTTCGCACAGTAACATCTCTGTGTTATGTTGGAGGAACATCTTCATGTTCCAATATTCCAGTACATGTGCAATGCGCTGCTGTCGTATAAGTGTCAAATCATACAGGGGACATCCATCATCGCCAGCTGGTATGGTGTTTTCACCGTCCCATGCGGATTGGGTTTCCTATATACAACATTAATAGATTGCCCAGTTGCTATCCATACACGTTGAACATACCTTAATGAAGGTTGCCCAAGTATCTTTGCCGATTCCTTTTTTCATAAGGGTTTCTGGCATGACACCCGCATTGGTATGATCAACCGTCATTAAATCCATAATTTTGGACGTTTCAAGTATCGGATTCTCCAGCTGTATATGCGAAGGGAGCTTTTCCTTGGTTGAACTAATTCCAAGTTTGTGAAAATTGGATTGAGAGAATATGGCACGTGCTGTATCAACTGTCCCAGGAGACTGAAATGGCGTGGCGAGTCTTTTACGGTCCGCATCATGATTAGATGCAGGCTTGACCATTTCGACGACGGGAGGCTGAAATATAGTAGCAGGTCTTTTCCATTCCTCATTGGGATTAGGTGCAGGCTTGGCTACTTCAAGGGAAGGTAAAGAGTAGGGGCGCAGTTCATAGGTCGCGATCGGCCGCTGGGTTGGACATAATTCTTCATGCATCCAACCGGAAACTCTCGCTTTCCAGGCGCGATCCATTACATCTCCATACCGACTGAACGTCGCCATAATCAAAACGAAATATAGAACACCAAATGCCAAGACCACAGAAATGATAATGCGAGGCCAAAGGGCGTCTTCAAGTGATATCGGTGTGACGATAGGGCCCCCTGTACCCGTTCTCCAGACAAATGCCATTATGCAGACAATATATAAGATTAACGACCTGCGCAGTTCAGCAAATTAGTTAATATTCGAAGAAAAATATATTCAACGTACCAAGCTAGCCATGTCGCTGGCATTGCGAGAAGGACCCAAACATTCCACCAGATCATTGTCCTTGTTTTCTGTGCTTCCTGAAAACAATGCAGGAGATTAATGCCTATAAAGCAGGGGGAAAAAGGAAGAAACGTACTTTCGCCCATTCTGCTGCTTTATGCGGCTTTCTCATGGTCCCAAACCGAATGATGTACATACAGCCATAGAGGAGGCTCATGAGGGCACAGACCAGCGACAAAAGGGCAGAGTATCGAATAAGAGGATCCGTGGCAGCACTTTCAATTTGTAGAATGGTCAGAATGGCACTGAGAACAGATCAGTTGTGTCGTGAAAATTGTGAAGAGCAACTTACGACAGTAATAAAACCGAAATTATATTTAGTGTTTTCCATTCTCGCAAGAGAGAGTCGATAAAAGCTTCCCAGCTTGACTTCAGAGCACTATAGCTTCGAGCAGCTTCTGCATCTTGAAGCCTTGTGAAATCCATGGTGAGCTCTTTTCCTTGCATCCCAACGTGTAACGCCATCTCTCTGATCTCCGACATACCCAGTTCGGCCTCCTCGAAAATACGTGTTACGCGAGAAAAATAGAGATATGGTAAACGGAGAAGAAAGTGCAAATATATTTGTCGGGGAATCGTGTCCAAAATAAAAGCAAGAATATAGGTGGAGATGTTCGGGGATGCTGCTGGAGAAAGTTTGGAATCTCTTATTGGTTGGTTCGAAGTTGAAATCGGAGCAGTATTAGGGTGATAATGATGCAAGTTGAAAGGAGACTGAGCACGACCATGGGCCACATATCTCCTTCCATCCATGGAATTATAAGAAGCGTTATGGGGTGGATATGAAGGAGATCGAGGTCGCTTCATACCATGCCCATGCCTCCTTTCATAATACTTCCAGGAATCATAAGAGCCACGGCGCCACGGCCGTCGAGGGGGTGTTGTCGAAATCCATTGAGGTGCAGGAATATGATCACGATTATCCGTTAGTCCATTATGCCTGGGGCTATAGGAAGGACCACGCGGTTGACGCGAAGAAGTCCTACCACGCCTCCGTTCATAATACCTCGGGAAATAAGGACTGCGACCTCCAATGAAGCGCGACGGAGAGCCATACCATGAGCGCGAGCGTGAGGGGCGCAGCTTATATGGCGAACGACGCCGGGATCTTGAGCGCTGTCGGTTCGCGTTAATTCGTAGCGGTGGCGGCGAGATTTCATGCTGACGCGGTGACCGTGATCGCGATCTAGAATAAGATCTCGAATATATTTGCACTCCTGGTCGCAAGACACGAACGGGACGACTTGGACTCCGGCGCTGAGGTGAGCGACTCCGAGATCGTGAGAGGCACACACGCATTGGCGATCGTGACTGTGACCGCGACCTAGAATAAGGTCTCGATGGGGTCCTGACAATTGTTACGTGCTGTTGTTTGACAGATGATTGGGGATGTTGATGGACGTTTGGTGAGTCAGGATGTTGGGGAGAATGAAGCGAACTACCCCGGCTTGGAGGTGCTATTTCCCAGGTTTTCCAGGAACGATGCTCAGCCCAATCCGAGGAAGCCGGTGGGACCTCGAACAATGGGAAGGTACGAGCGGGGCTCTGGCTTCGACGGCGGGAACCAGACAACGATATTCGATTGGCGTGTTCTGAAACTACCGTAGGTTCTGGATTTTGCTCAGGCTGCGAAGTGTTCACCCTGGAACCCCGAGACACCAAAGTAATAGGTGGAGTGGAGTTGGAATTCAATGGCGGTAGCACAGGAGATGATTCCCACGATAGGTTTAGACTTGAGCAAGCGATAGACCCAACCGAAACTGAGGCAGCTATTGACTCAGGAGCAGGCTCAGACATATCCCCAGAGCCATCTGTTACGAAGAGAAAATAATAAAAGCATTATGGCTTGTTGTCCCTACACGGAAAAGTAACATCAGATGGAATAGAACTTACCTGATCGCTTGTGGTGCTCGGACGAGAGACGGCGAGTAGGTGAACGTCCACGAGAATTGGATGATCGAGCATACCGTGGAGAACTAAAGTGTCTACGAGATTGAGAACACTGAGAAGACGAAGGGGATCGCTGGCGAGGAGGGCGAGAAAGCTGGTGAGGAGAGCGAGAACGCTGGTGAGGAGAGCGAGAACGCTGGCGAGGAGAATGAGAGCGCCGACGAGGAGAAGGAGAGCGTCGATGAGGGGTATGACTTCGAGCACCAATACTGGCTCCATGAATAGAACGAGGGTAGTGACGGCGAAATGTAGGACTTCGATGACGAACATCGACTCGAGGAACAGAGCGATAATAACGACGACGAGATCGAGAGCGGTTACGATGAGGGGTAAGAATTTGGGGTTCAATATCGTCTCGATGAACAGAGCGGGAGCGGCGATGAGGGGACCGAGATTGTCCATGATAAAGCTCATGTCCTTGATGATATGATTTACGTGCTGGGGAATATGCTCTAAAATATTGTTGCTGAGAGGTGCCATGGAAGGGTGTTTGAACACGATCGATATAAGCAGGATCTGTGACATAATGAACCGTAGTAGGCGCGACGGGAATGTCTTCAATTTCAGGATCCTGCCTCCAACGGCCAAAGAACATGTTTTGAATACTATTCCCGATCGATGGGCGGAAGGGATCAACTGCCACAAAGGCATTGGAAGGACGTTGTCGATAACCTTGCGAGTATAGCGCAGGATCAGTCCGATAATGTGCTGGCAACCCTCGAGGTTGGTAAGGGGGCGCGTACGGGTTATCAGAGAGTTGCACTGGAGCTCTTGGTTCATAAGCGCGGTATTCGAAGTTCGTGGCTATAGGGCGACCTTGTCTCTCAGCTGGATCATTGCGTGAAGGCTGAACATTTTCGTCATGAACTTGTCTCCCATGTTCCCGACGAAATATGGAATGGATAGCTCTCATAGCAGGATTTTTCTCCCTACCTGGGGCTGCATTCTGGGCGTCTATTAGTATTAGGAAACTGGATTGAGAGGTCGATAATGTGTCTGTATGGCGATGAGATCACACCTTGTGGCGCTGAGGGAGGATTTTCTCCGAAATCACCATCTAAAGCCATCGGTAGAATCACTCGAAAGCCTTGAAATAGAACCTTGAAGAGGGGCGAGGGATGTGAGTTCTTGAGCAACGAGTTGGCCTGGGGTCGTGATCAGCCCTAAGCGAAGTTTTTCGACGACAAATCATGTGAGTCCCAAATGTGCAACCGCTTTACAGCACTTGATACAATCATTGATGATGAATTTGAATCATGACGTCATTTCTTCTCTCACCTCTTCTATTGTCACTCGCCCGAGCTGTATCTACTCTGGAGTCTGTAACAATGCTCAACATGACAATCACGGCCACTTGAAACTCGCAGTTTCGCACCATAACTTCAAGGCTCTATGCTTCTGCGAAATTTACTGAAACTGGAAAGCCACAGGCAATGAAGCATGTGCTTCAGAATTCTAGTCTACGTGGCCGCACGTTTCTCGATAGTATTAGTTCTGACCACTGCTGGTTGTTTGTCTAGGCTTCAGAATAAAGGATCATGCGAATTCATTTTCAAAGCAGAGAGTGAAGCAAAGCAATCCTTCCTGCCATCGTCGGTCCAGCAGTTAATACTTCCTATTGTCATGCCGAGGAGTCCATTGAGCTATTTTAAATAGGAACACTACACGGGCGGTGGTATGTAGATAATTAAATTGCAAACAACGAAGCGAAGGACGATCAAAGAATAAGAAAAAGAATAACGTGATGACTATCTGTACCGTGTCCGTCGATGCAAGTCTGAGCCTTCCTTTGTGTAAGAAATGGGAACTGAAGTAGGAACCGAGTTATAAAGGTCCACTATCATCCACATCAGAATAGAAAAGGAAAAATAATGAATAAATGAGCGTAGGGTTGGAAATGAATGTGTAAAGGTTCCATGTAATGTATCCAGATAATGCCAGGAGTCCACGTCGAGGAGAGCGCCGTACGATAGATACATGAATATATAGGTTCCGCGAGAGCGGCAGAGTCATGCGCCGATAGGGATGCTTGGATTTTATTAGGGGCGACATACAGGTACCGAAAGCAACGAGGGAACGAGGACGCGGGTCATGATAGATTGCACTGCGAGGATGAATGAGATGATAGTGTCGAGATGGAATTCTAATAAGGTATTGCTTTTGTTGAACGTGATCATGACGGGCATTGGGGTATGAGCTCTGATCACTCTCGACGACTAGCACGAGCCTTCGAACTATGAAAGGAAACATCCATTAGCTTGAGAGCTACTTCGAACAGATCAGAAAACGCACAAGTCGATTCTTCGGTTTATCCCATTGCCATGACGTCATGTTCACATCTGCCACGTCATCAGTCGCTCGAACGCGATAGAAAGAAAGAGAAGGTACACACTTTGATATGCCTCCAAGTGATTATTGATATAATCCGCTGTCGGATATTTACTTGGATTACAACCGACGTTCGTCTGGCCTTTCCGCTGATATACCCGGACATAGTCAACCTGGAACTCCGCGGGGAATATCATCGTCGAGAGATCGATGGTCTGCCAGTTCGCTGCAGCACGTAAGGGGGGTCAATACCATGTTAACATGAACTAGCAGCGCCACTTACGAGAGATACCCAAGTTCAGAACGATGGACATGGGCTCTTCTGGAATAAGCCTTGCCCCGACTCCACTGCCGTCTGCACCCTGATCGGGGCCTACAGATGCAGCACCAAGCCTGTAGCTTTGCTGTCCATCTACTTGCCATGCGATGTATCCATCCCCACGATTATCAGGGTCCGACCAATATTCGAAGCCTATAGAGACAGCGAGGACGTGCAGTCAGGTGATGCACACGCGGACATGATGGAATACGCACCCAAAGTCTTGAAATTTGCACCTGAACCCTGGTACATGTCGCTAGGAAGTCGGGTGAGGCAAGACACGGCTTGTTGTCTGAAAGAAAGTTAGTCAGTGACCGAAACGATGACGAGAAGGCATAGAGGAGTAAGATGTCAGAACTATAATGAGATAGAAACGGCTCTCGTGGGCAGCGCTGGGAGACGCTGTCAACGACGCCGCCGCACCGCAACAGATCACAACGCCTAACCGCAATCTCAAAACTACACAAAGCAGACAACACTCACACTGCGCTTCCTTTATAGTTATTAGCATTCGTCAGTGACGTGTTGTATATCCACCATTCATCCTGCGTATCATTCAAATAGGTGTAATCGTGCGAGAAGGGCGCGAATTGAGCGCTCTGCGATACGACCCCCCATGTGGCTCCAGTGTCCTTAGAGTGCTCTGCTTCGAAGATATCGATTTCGGGCGCACCGCGGCCCTTGTCATATGAAGGGCCAGGGTGGTCTGCACCTGGGCAGGAGCAAGCTCTGGATGATAATGATAGAGTCAGCGGTGGAGAAGGAGGAGAGAATAGGGAACAGGGTACTCACGATAACCTTTGGCCAGGCAGCCAACTAAGATCGAAGTTGTACTTTGCTCTTGATGCGTCAGAGTGGAGGGCAGCTGCTGGCCCAAGGCCATCTGCGTTGGTCTGATTCGGAAAAGTGCCGACGTCGCAAGAATCGTATCTGTGTAGAATGGAAGCAGGAACGGGTTAGCTTGTTGTTAGGTAGATACAGGAGAGGGGTAAAGGATGGCAACCATGCGAAGAGCAACAAAAGCGCCATGTAATGTATAGGAGTAGCCCTAACAGGGGCAAAGTAACGTAGACGTAGAGCAGTGTTTAC
Source organism: Nidularia pulvinata (assembly GCA_036937195.1). Taxonomy (NCBI): domain Eukaryota; kingdom Fungi; phylum Basidiomycota; class Agaricomycetes; order Agaricales; family Nidulariaceae; genus Nidularia; species Nidularia pulvinata. The sequence continues at coordinate 21,218 of JASFDH010000387.1, forward strand.
TCCAAGGTGCACGCCAGCCCAGTAGTGTGGGGAAGGGAAGGGCGGCAAGGTCCCAATAGCAAGAAAAAAAGACGTACGTATAAGGCCACATCCCGTCTGTCGTAGCTGCATATCCCGGTCGCGCAAGATTACCCATTGTCCATGCACCTGGCCACTAGAATCGGAGAGCCGGGTATTAGTCATCGGTTCATCCACGGTGATGTAGATGGATGAAAAGGAAGGCGAAAGGACAGGAAGGAGGATAAAGAAGCAACGAAGGAAAGCAAAGGAAGAAGACAGAAGGAAAGATTGAAAGAAGTAACGCGCGCCGCGCACGTAAAGCCCGCACATCACAACGAACCCTGGCTTGGCTGCGGCGGCGGAGGTATCGGATCGAGAGGCGGTTATCTACCCCTCGATGCTGCCAGAAGCACAACAAATAGGCTTGACATTGCCAGAAAGGGGTCATATCCCATCGTGCCTAGCACCAAAACGGGTACCACGGTGTTGCATTGCCATCGCCAAAAGGGAACGTTGATTTTTGTTTTCTATTGCCATAGCCTGAAATAAATACCATCCACATCCCTAGTCGTCCCGCCAGAATGAATGACAAAGTTCCGTCATAGCTTAACATAGGACAGGAGCAGCAGCCGTGCAATTTTGTTGCGTGGAACCACCGCTCGCGACTCGTCGAAGGAAGAAAACACTCCGATCCATCTATGCAAGCACCGGTTGCTCCTCCTTAGGGAGGCTATTCCGAGCAAAGATTGAATGGATTTCGCATCCGCATGGCTAGCTTCGTATCTTTGCTCGTCGTTTCATTCGTCCTCACGCAGAGGCGCCCGCGCGAGCGAAGCACTCGCACCTCCGCGTACGACGCATCATTACTGCGTGCACGACCCACAACAAACAGGGTCTTTACTTGCACGAACCGCACTGCGCAGACGCACATGTCCTGGAATGTAAGAAGAATTTCCGATCCACACCTAGGTCGCCAAGGACGGCCGCACCTCACCACCAGCGGCTCGCTCCTGAGCCCTGAAACATACCTCGTGCCGTGAGGCCAGTATGTCCATGCATAACCATGACACGCATTTCAGGCGCCTTGCACGACATTCTTCTCGGCCTGTTCGCCACTGTAGCGCGAAAGGCGACCACGAGGGGCGCGTCACACCCCTTCCGCAACAGCCACGCCCCTTTGAGCTGCAGCCCGTACACTATTCCGAAAATAACATGCAGGCCCCCCATCGACACGTTCATTCAAATCCATCAAAAGAAAAGGAAAAGTGCCCAGACAACACGCCGCCAAAGAGGAACAAGAAAAGCGCGCCGCCCATAGCCACATCATCGTCCCCAAAAGCACAACAAAATCAAAAATAACACTCACATATCCTGTAGTCCCCTCGTTCGGCCCGGGCATGGTGACGCTCACTTCAATGTACCCCGTCGTGAAGCAAAATTTGTTCCACGACTGGAGCATGCCAGAGCGATAGTTAAGGTTGTGGTTCTCGTCAACCGTGAAGGGGGCAGTAGAGCCTAGGAAGGAGGGGTTAGTATGTGTTTGGAAGCGAGGAGAGGAAGGGGAAGAGAGGAGGATGGTAGAAGGGTGCAAAAGATGGTGGAAGGGAGGGGAAGATCGGGCAGAGGACGAGGAAAGAGGAGGATAGGGAGGAACCACCACTCACCAGGCGTCATCCCCGCCACCGCCGTCGCCGTCGAGTCCATCGTGATCACGAGCTTGCCATCGCGCGTTGTGACCTGTTGCGGGTCGTACCACTCTAAGTCGGCGGTGGCGCCGTACCACAGATCGACCGCTTCCCAGAAGGGATCGTCGCCTAGAGGAAGAGGTATAGAGGATCAGTATGAGGTGGGAAGTGATGAAAGCGCGGGAAAAGGGGGAGAAGAATCGGGACGGAAGGGAGGAAGAATGGAAGCAGCATCGAGAAAAAAGAACTGGAGAGAGAAAGTCGAAAATCCAGCAAAAGCAGAGGGATCGGCAGTAACAAGCCTCAGTGCGACCGGAGTAGCCATACATACCTAACAGCGGCCACAGACTCCCGTAAATTCAAATGGAATGCGTCAATTATAAACGGATCCTTCCATATGCCGCGATCTCACAACTGCCGCCCACTCGTATCAGCTGCCGGCATAGTGTTATAGAATCTTTCCACAGCGCACTCGGTGCGCTGGAGGCCTATACGCACACGGACACAGAGCCCCGCATCGAATGAGGCACCGGAAAGATAAAGAAAGCACAAAAGATCGCAGCAACGAATCCAGCCGTATAAAGTCGTCCGCTGTGCTTGAAGAAAGCGCACAGCGAAAATACGATTGCAACATCCTCGCCAGCCGCATCTCTGCTCGCTGTGGTCTGCTGATGCTATGCATCCTCCCGCGCAGACATCATCATCATCGCCCGCAACCGGTATGCACTGTCCCCCGCCGATGCCATGCATCGTTAGCCAGAAAATAAGATGCATCGGAACCGCCAACGCGATGCATCCTCTCCCGCCAGCACCGTGTGCCATGCCACATCAGCAGCAGACACCACCGCTCGCCAATGCGACGCATCATCGTCCGCCGACACCGTGCACCGCTTTGCAGGGGACATAGGCATTGCCCTATCACAATGAATCCTAACATGCCAGCCAACCAGCACCGCCAGCTACCGTCCTCTCCTGCCCCAGTGCCGCTTCCCCGTGTCTGCCATTTGAGGAACGAAAGCGAAACGCAAAAAGGGCGAAATGAAGCAAAGAAAACAAGAATGAATACGAAATCCAAAAACCAAATTGTCCCCCAAAACACCTCCCATCCTTGTCTCATCATCGCCGTCGCCACCCATCACCCAGCTGCCTATCATCCAGGCACATCACTTCCAAAGGAGACCTACGCTCATCTCCTCATCCCAAGCAACAAATGCTCTGGCTCATCTCACCGAACAAGCATTCTCACTAAGCTCGCCCAACAGAGACCCCCGCTCAGCTCCCCAAGCCTCCGAAAGAAAAGAAAAATAAGAGGCCCCGTTCATCTTGCCTCGAAAGAAACGACGCCCAGCCCGAAAAAAAAACTCAAATCGAAACCAAAAACTCTACTCACCCGGATAAAAGGTCCGCCCATCCACATTAAACTCGTCCGAGAATACGAGCTCATACTCCTGCCCGTCGTAGCCGGTGCGCGTCTTGGCCGTGTCCGGCGTGTCGGTGTCGATGAGGTCGGGCATCTGGAATCTGTGGGGGGACGGGGGTGAGCGGTTGGAATAAGGGGAAAGGGAAAGGAAGGGTAAGAGGGAAATGCGGAGACAAGAGAGGAGGAAGCTACCGGATGGAGAAATGGAGAAAAAGCATAGCGAAGATGAAGGGACGGAACGATGGCAAGTAAAGAAGAGGAGGAAAACATCCAAAATGAAGCCATCGAAATCACCAAAATGACGATAACGAAGTACTACATAGATGATAATGTCAACTTCAAAGCGATGCGCCAGGGAGCCCCCTAAAAAGACGGCAACGAAACCTCCACAACGAAGTTAACGAAAAGTCCGAAGCGACAACGAATGACCAAAAATGACACCCAAAGCGCCGCTGAGTAAACATACAACAGCGACGCTGACAAAACCCTCGTAAGTAAAGCCAATAAAACGCTCAAAACGACACCAGCAACGAGGACGACGACATCTCCCAAGCAAAGCCAAAGAAACACCCGAACCTACACGCATACGAAACACCCAAAATGTCACAATGAAACCTCCAAAAGCGAAGCGAAAAAAACCTCCGAAAGTGAAGACAACGAAAATATCCAAAAGGAGCCGAACAGAATTCACAAAGCGGCCCCAGCGAAAGCACCGTAAGTTAACCGAACGAACCCCTATGTCGAAGCCGGCAAGAGTAAAGCGATGGAACGAAGTGGATGGAGATGGGGAGGTGCGTGTGTGCGTGCATGCGAAGGGCGGAAGGACGAAGGGAAGGAGACGAAAGGCGAGGGGAACAGGATTGGAACCGGGAGAAGAAAGGAGATGAAGAATACGGACGGGAGACGAGAGGAGAAAGGTGTGGGGGAACTGAAGGTGAAAAGGTGAAAAAGGGTATGAGGAAAGTATCGAGCACGACCCCAGCAAACGAAGAGCAAGAGCACAAAAGAGGCGCAAAGAGCACGGAAGACACTTACAATACAGGTGATTGCCCTACTCTCGAGCATCAGCACACACCCCTTCACAAAAGCAAAAAGAAGCCACCCACCAGTAGCATTAATCCTAATATTCCCCTCCACCCGCTCATTCTTCGCCTTATCCCT
>JASFDH010000388.1:0-25474 GCA_036937195.1 Nidularia pulvinata
GACATTGGTACGTCAATCCGATAATTTTTTATATAATTTTTAACGCAACTCTTGACGATTTTTTCCAGCTTGTCACGCAGGATAGCACAGTTTTGGGGTGTAAAACCAGCATCGACCATGTACATCACAGTCTCTTCAAGTGACGAAGGACTGCCGCTGACTTCATCACCCCACCAAGCTGAAGACTTCTCTCCGAGAGCATCTAAACCTGCTAAGTCGTCTTCATCCTCGAGCTCAACTTCTTCGTTATCACGTTCAGAATACCCTTTGAGACGAGCAAGACCAACATTTTCACGTGCACGGCGAGCTGGCATCACCCCTCCAATACGGCGCAGGTTGCACCATAGAGCGTGCATAGCTTTGGGTCCTTCCCAGGTAAGAAGAGGCTCCACGAGTTCATTGAGACCTTGCTGCAGTAGCTTGAGGAATGCTTCCTTAGGAACACCATTCTCTGCCAAATTCACTATAGTCTCAACAGATAAACGGCAAGGGGTCTTCCCATGAGATGATCGAAGTACATCAATCACGAGATTCGCCGGGTCAGGAGGAAAATGTGAAGGATATTTGATCTTGATCTGAGATGGTCTCAGCGTAATGTGCGGTTCCTCCCGCATATCAGTTTTGTCTTCAACAAGAAGTCCCTGTATTTGATGCATCAGCAATGGACTACTAGCCAGGAACAACATAATACACCTTCGCGCCTAAGATACGGACTTGGATAGCAGATGGCCTTTCCTCCCAACCAAATTTGTGTTTTAGTGTTAATAGACCCGCCCTATTGATTGTTGCGGCGCCGTCAGTCATATCCGACTTAGTTTCCGGACAAACTAAAGATGAAGGTGAATACGTTTGATTTTGACGGAGAAGGTGGTTTTTACCGATGTCTTCCAACGTTTTAATACAGGTACGATCTAGTAAAATTCCTGGAGCAGAATTTGACAGGCCCAGCGTGAACCTGGAAGCCCATTTTGCCATCGACTACTTCTGAATTAATATCCTGAATCGTACGAATAAAAATAAAATACCTGGTCCATATTCCACTCCATGGCATTGTGCCAGTTCAAAAATTCAAGAAGCGAAAAGGTTCCAGGAGTTGGGTATTTTGGCGATATAACAATGCCGTTAATGTACGATTCGTTCGTCTTAAAAAGAAAAACATTGGCATCCTTGGCAAAAAAGGCTCGAAACACGCCACCGCACACCACGAAAGGCCTGCGAAAATAATCCAGAAGACAGTTGTTGTTCTTATGCATGATGGGTTTTGGGACTTTGATGCGGAAAATGTTTTTGCTTCCGAATCTTCGCGCAAAATGATCAGAAGGGCCTAGTTCTGCCCTCTCGAGAACAAGTTTATACTCGGATGTTGCACTCTTTGCGGATTTGTCTTTGAGGGTGGCGCGGAAGTGCACCTGTCCGCCATGCCAGTTCGGACGACTTTTATCGACGCCTAAGCCAGCAAAAGGGCTTTCCTTTAAAGCATCCTCTTCCTTGTCCAGTTCCCTCCAAGGTGACTGAGACAATAATCAGCCAGGAATACACCGTTATTGTGTCAACGTACCCTTGCAGCAATCTCTTTCGAAGATGAAGCCGTCAAAGATTCTTCAGCTACACTTTGATCAAAAACAAGTTAGGAGGAAAGATGTAACAAAAACGCACTATCCACTTCGGCATTGTTTTGACATAATATTCTCGCCGTTGCTGGCGCAGCCACGGTATTACTGCCCAATTTAGCAAGAATATCGAGTTTCTCTGGTAGGATGTCTTCATACTTCAGAAGACCATTGCTGACAAGACGAGCAATCTCGTATTGAACCCCATACGGCAGTTTCCTGGATTGGAACCACCGTTGCATGTGTTGATTAGGAGACTAAAATCCTCAGAATAAGCCATAAAATCAAGAGATACAGAACTTACGATAACAACTGGGGTACTAAAGCCTACTACGCCGACTGGATCAGAAGGAGTCTCGAGCACAGTCTCATCAGCGAAAACGCGTGCAAACTTCGATTGACTACGTCCTTCAAAAGATGTATCAGGCTCAAAGTCGCTGGCTTTGCGCTTACCCAGCGAACTCGAGATCGAAGGTGTCGCTGATGTTGGGGGTTTATCCTGTGATGCGGGTTGCGTTGCCACTGAACAAAACAGAACTATCAACATATACTGAGCAGACAGGAGTGAAAGAATACATACATGGGGCAGCTCTGATCAGCTCGTCGAAGTCCAGATCTGAATAGTTCGTCTGCTGGGAATAAAAAAGTATTAGACATGCTCTATAAAGACTCCAACAGTACTTTGGAACACTGGTTGTTAATCTCGAAAAGTGGAAGTCAAACCATACATCTGAATTCCAAGGCGGCACTCATAGTGTTTCACAATTTACAAGCAGTGGATACCCAACGTTCCAGTCCAATAAGGAAAAAAAGAGAATTACCTGTGAAGACATCAACAGCAATTCGTCTGAAGCCTCTCTACTTAGCCCTGATGCTTCTGCGTCAATCATCATTAGCTATAAGAAACATGCGGGGAATGATTGGCCAACTAACCTTCGCCCAGTACACCATGCGCACTGATCGACCATTCCCCATTTGTTCTCATGCTCGTGCAAATGAAATAGTTGACTACTGCTTGGCTGTCGAAGCTCTGATTGCTTCAAGCTCCCTCGAGGCTCTGGTTTCACCGAGATTCTGTATGCGTTCTATGTACCGCAAGCTTTAGGTTCCCGAGAAGTAGATGTTTCCGATCGCAGAAGAATGGCGGAACAAGTATAAGTTTGTTAAGCCTCATCAACGACGAGGATGTGTCTGTGTTGATCAAGTGAAAAACTGTTATCAACCAACGTTCAGCAGGAATCAACGGCCCGCAAGCTATAAATTTAACCAACGCGTATTTCTCTCACGTGATCGTAATATACTACGCGTCAAGGCAGAGGTTTAGGTTAGATGATCGACTCTCACATTCTATTCAACATTCAAAGTTCAAACCGCAGATTGCGGACTCTGAAGTTAAAAATGTAGGCATTGGCCAGACGCAGGCGTGGACATGCATAATATAATGCTCTAGTAGCTAATCCTAGGAATCCTTAATCGAGAAACATTCGACCGTTGGTTGTATAGCAGCAACTTAAATAAAAGTTAAAATTCAAGTTGTAATAAAGGGTATACACGCGCCAGGATTTCAATAATTGAATATGCTCAACTGCATCACTCCTCAGAATCCATGTCTAGCACACTTTTCGACCATTCAGCAAAACGGTTACAGGGTAGAAGAGCGTAGTGGGATGAGCTTACCATTCCTCCGAATTCGTCTCAGAGGGCTTGTACGTGGCGAATACAAAGGAATCGCCTACAAAACTGCCGGGGTTGAATACATGGCAGCCGGTATACGTAACTTTATACCGATCGTACTTGTCCGCTAATACGAGCTGCAAGAGATGAACAACTCCCTAGTTGTGATGAAGGCAAGCACTTACAACGGTAGGAAGAGGATATAGACGAAGTGTATGGTCGTAGTCAGAGAGTATAGGCTGGACGTTGATTGTCAATGGGCTCAGATGCCCTTGATCAAGAATTGACTGCACGAGCTGTATTTCATTATCAGTGAGGTTCTTATTGAACATATGCCAGTACGAACGTATCGCTTTAGATCTTCGCTGCGGATATTCGGCTTGACCCCTACAATGTTCCGTAACATTCTGGCCATCAAGTCTTCTCTGAAAATGACGATTTCCTGCTCGAAAAATTTGATTCTACAAGGATTTGTTGCGAAGTGCACTTTCGGAATTTTGGAGTTCAATCGAGATACGAAACTCGATAATAAAGGTCTTCTGGGTAATGTAGCACTGATTGTTATATCCAACGGGCCCGGGACGAATACGAAATGAGTAGACCGTGTTATTAAAGGGTATGAGGCGAGGAGATCGGCGAGCGCATCAAAATTCTCTGTGGTTGACAGTAAGTTTAAGCATGGATCCAGAAAGAAAACAGCTACCTTGATATCTCTGGATATCTCTTCCGTTTCCATGAGCGATTGAACGGCTTGTAAAATTGCCGCATAAAATGATGACTTTGGGGATAAAATCATTTTCGATACAGTTATCGAACATTTTCTGAAGGCCCGGTAGAGTTTGTGGGTGGTCTAACCAAACATCAGAGAGGAAAAAGAAGTGAAGTTCAGGAAGTTCCTCTCGCACACGCATGGCGAACTGGGCCTGCAGTATTGTTAGTCGAGAAATTAGAAGAGAACATGTTCTTACATCTTCCAGCACAGACGTGGAGCCTTTACCCAGGAAATCAATATGGCCATACATTGATCTAAAGACAACCATCAGAATGTATATGGGCACTGTCAGCCAAAGGCATACCTAGAAGTCTCTCGAGTCTCGCAGGGAGGTTGCCCAATGGCAATAATTTCTAATATGGCTTCTTCCGTATATTCTCCTTCCACGAGTGCGAAGCAGCCTTCCGTGAACAAACCTTCGCCTGGCTCATCCTATTATACTTGGTTGTGTCGTCTAAAAACCAGACGTATATACTCACAAGTTTTGAAAAATCAAGTTCGACACTGCCATCTGCATCCTCCAAACATAGCTTCCCCTCTTTGTTATGAGCAAGCATTCCTAAAAGCAGAAATCTCTCTCCTGGACGTCCAAGAAGTTGCTTCGTAGACCTAAGCTGCAATATTTGTGAGACCACACTCGTTGCCACAGTTTAAGCATGTCTTCATACCGTCACAAGTCGCTCGCGATCCCGGGAAGGTAACGTCGAGGGAGCAAAATGTTCATTTCGAAGAACACATTGCTTGATAATATTATGTCGGTCACGTATCGACAGAACTCTTGATTCAGCAGAACCCGAGGAGGTCAAAGATACTGCAGTCCTAAAATTTGTTCATGAGTATTAAGGCTAAAGTCAAATATGTGCTCACTTCTCGAATGTTCCCCTCTCATGCGACCATTGCCACCGGGGCATATTAAACGCATCAATGAAAAACAGGTGATGTTCCGGATCGATAATCTCTTTCTCAGTTTCTGTTTGTTGGCCTTGATCTTGGAGCGACTCGTATACTCTCTGGAGGACATCTACAGACACTTTCATTGTCGCGTCTGGATGAGAATATAAGCCTGTGGCTGTATGAAGCAAGTTGAAAGCGAAGGCTACCATCTTGTTTGTTGTACTCCTTCGCTAGCGCCTCTACGCTTGATTCAACATCCTCATCCGCGATTTCATGTGTCTCTAGGATCTCTTCGAGAAGCGCAAGCGCGTCTGGCCCTAAAGAGTTGCTATACTTGCGGAAGACCTAATTAACATCAGGGTAGTTCAGGACGTGGTAGGCGTCGCGAAAGACTATAAACGCGCCTTAATTATAATTCGTTGACGGGCGTCTGCCATGGCACAATAATTGGATAGGAAGAGGTTCGACTTTGGGCGAAACAAGGTTGAATAAATTTGCCGGATGATGTGAATGGAGGCGTGACGGTAGTGACGGAACGCGTCGACTCTTACCGGAAGTTCGGCCCGGGATATGAGTATTCACTGCAGTTGCCCAATCGGGCGGGCGTCCATGTGTTGACTAGTACTGACTCTGCCCCAGTTGGCCCCTAGGCTGCCTCCGCACATCATGTACTCTACCCTTGACGTAGACATAAGGCCAGGAGTAGGTCTCGGCATATTTGAGATTGGTACCCCATTCTCTTTCTTACTGTAACGACACTCATCTCAGCCAATCTAGGAGCATCTCTCTGGACAATTCTCGACAGGCTGCGACAACTCCAGCACGCATTCCCTCGGGTTGACATCAAGTATGACCCAGATGTCTCAGCTATCACACCTATCGTTGTCCACATCCGACCCCACTTGGATCTTCTCTTTTCTGGAAAACACCAACGTCTGCACACCATCTGCCTCCGTAAGCTCCGGGATCCAAACCCACCCCTTGTTCTCCGATACCAGGACACGGTACTCTCGTCTTCAGAAGAAATACTACAGCGCGTTGGTGTAAGCCGGACCTTTGGACCTACCTATCCTGGTGACGACCTTCGATACCCCGGTTTGTGGTTCAGTTTTGACGAGGATGGGTTCGGGGAAGGCATGAAAGGGACGCAGACGCAGGACCGGATGCAGGAGGTTAAACGTGTTCTTATATCCCAGAAGGAGAACGATGGTAAATTGCAGGACGCACTTGACGAAGTCATGGAATGCCCGATCATGACAGGAGATATTTCGCGCGCGGTGGTGAAGGTATACTCTCGTTCATTATCTCTGGTGTTGATATTCCCGCTGACTTTATCCATGTATCAGGTCCACGACGGAATAACTCTTCACTTCTATCCTGCCGCAACGTCTCAGCCGCTCCATATACGAATAGGTGAGACTACAGTGCAAGACCTGACACTTGACCTTGGTCCGCCTGTTCGAGTACACTTCAAAGAAGATGAACGGATGAAGATTCATTCCACCAGGAAATCCTCCGACGCTGGCAGCGAGACAGGATGTATGAATCTTTTACGTGATTCTATACTGCATCCAAGCGCTGAAACAACCGTTTCAGATTTTTGTAACTACTTCCAACATGGAATAGATTTTCTGATCTCCGGAAAGTCGCATACTGTGAAAAAGATAATTCTCCATTCCAATTTAGTAAGTGTTTGGTTATCATCAACAGAACATTATGTCTGATATACATTTAGCCCGGATCACCATTATTCCAGCGTTACAAACGATGCAACTGGGAAATCGAGGCTCAACCAGAGGACGACGAAGATGGTGAGAGCATACACTCTCATTTCACAACAAATATTCAGTTTTTGCAGATACGCCTCCTCGGAAACGATTCTATGACAGGGTACAGTCTTCCCCCGCTTTTTTTTCATGCTCATTGATTTTGACATTGGTTTTGTGCAGTTTGAAACCATAAGTCATTTCCTCAGCCCTCGAGAACCGCCACCATCGATGCACCTAGATCGTACAACGGAGGAGGAAGATCTGACACTTCCCAGTCCAGCCACACGTCGTGAGGATCCCACTAGTCTTTAATGCCACCTACTAACTGCTTACCTGGTCTTTGGCAGTCTACGGTTACGATGGAATCATCCTTGAAGTCACCGAGTCATCTCAAGTTGTATCAGTAATGCTTGTCTAACAAGCTATGTAGTGTTTATTTAGTGATGTGTATTTCTAATTCGTGTTTGACGTGAAGCCATGGACATGCGAGGTTAGAATGGTGCGGGATAGTGCCAATATTAGGAGTAGATGGTATCGATGTCAGTGGTATTACAAAATATTAGGAAACAAAAGTCATACGAAGTCCATGCGGTCTAGTCAAGCGATATCTAACTGAAAAGACACTTCTGAATAGCTCAGCTACCTGCGGCTTTCTGACTCTGTGCTCCAGTTCTACGCTTCTCCAGCATATGCCAGCGGACAAGGTCTAGAGTAGCAATTGCATCTTCGATAGACGAATGGCCGACCGAGCCATCGCCAGTCTGGATCATTTTCCCGAGGTTTTCTCTGACGCTGAACATAAAGTCAGAACACATATAAACCGGATGATACTTCTGCTTACAGATCTTTCAGAGACCTCCGATACGGAGGTCCCGCACGGTGGGGAAACAAGATCGCCGTATCGACACACTTGTGGTGAACAATCCGTAGGGTCTTCAAGTCATTGTCGAGAGCATGCCCGATGAGGATAGTATCCTTGTTGATGAGAGTATCTAGTGATTTCCGTATTGAATCAAGGGGAAGGAGGGCTTTGGAATGCTCCTCTTGCGTAATTCCAGAGAATCGTGTAATATAGTCGCTGCAGCACAATGAGTGCAAGATCCAAACTGGGAAATGGGTTAACCGACATTATATGCACTCCATCGTCCATCCGCACTTGCTCGTCGAACACCTCGGCGCCAGAACCATCAACTACAGATACTCGAGCAACTCGCATTCCGCCAGTAGTGTATACCATCTCGCAATCCAAGGCCACCACGTCCAGAGGCGCGATATTACCATGCGAAGGATTGAGAAAGGAAAATGCATGCCGAGAATGTAGTTCTTCCGGTTTGGATTCGTAAAAGACATGCGGCCCATGTGCGCATCCCTCGCCATCAGAGACAGGCCTCGAGCAGCATCTATATACACGGGACTTTGAGCCTTTCGGGGTCCATTAGCTGGACCATGATGTGATTTATATAAACTAACTCACCGTTGACAGTCGTTGTATACGGCTTCCCCCAGTGGTATATACATTCGTCAGCTTCCTCCATTCGCTTTACCTGGAAAGGTTGTGCACAGCGCTCGCACTTCGCAACCTTGCCCTCCGAACTCGGCTGATCACCACCCGGTCCCTCTGGGATATCGACAATATAACCCCACTTTTCCATGTCTGCCATAGAGAGAACGAAGGGTTCTAATATGTCGCGAGTTAATCGAAGTGATTCGAGGGATTTCTTGGCTTCGGCGCGTGCTGCGATTTCTTCTTCGGTGCCCACGGACGGATGCGAGACGGACGTGGGTAATGGGCGTCGCTTGAGTGCCGCTGCACATTGAATTATGGCCTACTATCAATATTTAACAAGGCATACAATCTGATTCTTTGGTCGGACACTAACATGGCGGTAAGTCAGCTTCGTCGACTTCTTGTAAACTTCCTCTTCTTGTTTTAAGGCGTGTTCTGATGCCAGAGTAGGATTTTTCACAAGAATTGAATCATAGAGAATGACAAAATGGTCGTAGAGGGTTTTGAGCATAGTCTAAGCCGTCCATCTGAGAACTGCGATGAAGAGACAAGCACTGAGGGATCCTACCTGTCGAACAGGAATTGCAACCTGGGACTGCGCTGCATTGACTCTGAGAATGGGGACACCCGTCTGGATGGTATATTCGAAATCGGCTTATGCGGCAGAAATGAAATAATGGTATGTATCTTACACTGGTGTGGGACGCAGAGGGGATTGCTACGGGTCGCTGTAGAGTACCAGTTTTCTGGAGCTTCCTCGGTGGTTCACTTTGAGAATGAGCGCCCGGGATGCTGAGGGGATTTCTGACAGGCGATACCGGTACGGCACGCTTTGTGGGGATGACAGGCGCATTCGCTAGGGTTCTGGAGGGCTGAGCAGGGATAGGTTGTGGTGCCTTGGGTTGCTCTATGGGTATTTGGAGGGAGTTGGCCGGGGAAGGGAGATCTGTGTGGTGTGAAAATATGCAGGGCTTCCTCTCGCAAGAGGATATGTCTGGACACTGGAGATTTCTGAAGAGGCCAATGGAGGAGAACATTGTAGTAGAGGGCAGGCGCTCATCGAGTTAGACGCGCATGCCTGTTGAATAGCCGAATGAGGAAAGGGTGATTCTCCCTGAAATTTGTTTTGGTGCGTCCGTGACAGCATTCCGACCTGCACCGTGCTTACACGCCCCCGAGTTCTCTCGCTGGCGTTGCTCTTCCTACGCGATGCCACCCAAGCAGAAGCAAAGAAAACGCGCCGCCTCTATTCAAATCATCAACAATATTGAGTATGTTCCTCTTCCTATGTTTCTATTGCTTTCTCACTTTAGTAACTGATCGTCATCCCGCCCAGTGACCCAAATCACCACTTGGCCGGCCCATTCCTCCCCCAAACGTATGCATCCTTATTTGAACAACCTTCTGGATGCTCACGCCCCTCAGGCCGTTCGGAGAGGAATCCCTTACCCCTCGAAGTGCTTCACCCGCTAGTCCAAACGGACACAGTCTTGCTCGGGGACGTCCAGTTTCTCCTTGGTTGCATTGGGCAGTCTATCCTGGTGTGTCCACCTCTTCTCCGTGGCTCTCTGGCACTAACCTCTTATTTGCCCATATCAGCTTCCTCTCTAAAACTTCTAACTATCCCATTGGTGTGCTATGCCAACTGGGAAGCTCTCGCCCCCTACGTCTCCCCTGATGTTGCAAATCCATTTGCCAACATCTTCCTTCTATCTGGCCGTATCCCTTCAAGCTCTCCAGACGACCCCCGCTATGCCAAAACCTACTATGACCTGGTCTTCATCGTTTACTACATCCTCTTCTTCTCGTTCGTCCGGCAATCAATCGCTATCTACATTTCGAACCCCCTGGCAAGGTATTTTGGACTTAAACGCAGCGCCAAAATCGAGAGGTTCGGCGAACAGTTCTATGCTGTTGTCTACTTCTCGCTCTTTGGCGCATGGGGCTACGTTAGTCGTTCTCTTGTATTACTGTTGAGCACACTTGCTCATCTCGTCTCAGCGAGTAATGGCACAACTCCCAACGTTCTGGTATCGTACCGAGGCCTTTTGGATTGGTCGGTCATTCATCTCACCGCGGGATCACTGGTACCTAACTTCATTTAATTATAGATTATCCCCATTGGGATATGAAGCCTGAGCTAAAGCGCTATTATCTCATGCAGAGTGCATATTGGTGCCAGCAGCTTGTCGTTCTCGTCCTCGGACTGGAGAAACCAAGGAAGGATTATTGGGAACTCGTCGCGCATCACATTGTTACGTTATGGCTTGTTGGGTAAGGTTATATCTGTGCCACCTGGGTTTCACTCTGACTGTTCCTGTAGATGGAGCTATCTCATCAACCTTACGCTCATCGGAAATGCCGTGTACATGAGCATGGATATACCCGATGCCCTCCTGGGTGTAAGCATTTTATTTTCTTTGCCAGTCCAGATGTCTGATATTAGTATGCACTCCCAGTTTTCAAAACTGCTGAATTATATTCAATGGGAAAGGGCCAAGGTCCTTTCATTTGCTATCTTCATTGTTGTCTGGACGTAAGCAATACATTGCTATATCTTTTTTTTAAGGCACTGTCTAACTTCAGAGCAGATATTTCCGGCACTATCTTAACCTGTGCATCCTGTATTCCGTATGGACTGAAGTTGTTGAGCTGGTTCCGTGAGTTCTTTCAACGTATTTCTTTTCAACGCCTCTCGTAAACTCTTATTAGTGAATACGCAAAGCACTTTTCCTGGGAGGACGGCGTTTACATCGCTCCCTGGATGCCATTGCAGATCTTCATCCCTATTGCTCTGCTGCAGCTCCTGAACTTGTTCTGGTACTACTTGATAATACGCATCATGGTCAGGTATGTACTTCATACTTAACATTTTAGTCATTTCTCACATGTCTACCACAGAACTATCGTTACTAAGGTCACGGATGACGACCGCTCAGATGATGAAGATGATGGTGAGGACGAGGTGCAAAATTGGAAGGAGGACTGAGGGGGCCTGTGCCCTTACACTACATACCCGCCTTGATTGGCAAAATTCACGACTGCAGTGTGTGTGCGAATTGTTGAATATCTTCAGCGAAAAGCGTGATTTCAGTTTGTAGACAGGGTGGCTGGAGCCTGGAGGAGGATGCTGTCTGCGCCTATCGCGCAATAATGACACAATTAATATCAAGTATATACTTATATTTGTCACCATCTACATTTATTTCATCTTCACGTCCATCACCGGCGTTACACCCCGGTTATGTCTGAGGGATACAAGTACATGAATTGTTAAATATCAGGTGAGAGCACGGGCAAGTACATGACGGTCATTGGTATGTAAATAACTTGTACAGAGTAAAAGATCCTTCAAGATGAGATATTCGCTTCATCAAAACCCTCCTATTCCTCTATGAGCTCTCCAGTGACAGGATGGTAGCCGCCGCCGTTTACGGGAGGAACGACTCCTTCCTCGTCAGAATAGTCGGGATCCTCTTCCCAAGGAGTCAACTTGACCTGAACGCCACCATTTCCTGTTCGATCCGGCCATCTCTTCTCCCTTTGAATATCCACCGGGTCGCCTTCAGCCATGGACTTCATGGCCAAGAGCGTATACTGTGGCACTCTTTAAAATTATAGTTGCAGAAATAAAATGATCGACTCACGTGCGCGTCGTTACCTGCGTTGTGCAAATAATTTGTGGGTATCTGCGTCAAGCTGCACATTTGGGTGAGGGACCTTCTATTGCCAGAACCTTCTCCCAGCAACGCTCCGAAAAGGTCGGACGTGTCAACAACAAACATGCCATCGTCTGGCATCGCTTCTGGAAAAATGAAGGATAGGCCATCGATTGGTGCTTGGAGAGCCTTTAGATCTCTGTGAGGGCCATGTCATTATACACACCACTCATAGTGTATTTGCTACGCACTTGATATCTTGATTATTATCATGAAATACGAGGAACACGGGGCCATACGACTTCAGCCCGGTAATAAGGTCATGGATCCGTTGTTTCAAGACAGACTTCTTGATAGTTTCGCTTTCACCGAAGTTATAATTCTATTAAATATGAAAGAAACATCAGTATCTATCCGTGACATTTGTGGCGTTTGTACTTACATAGCGATAGTCGGGAACATACTGGGAATTGACATAATTTTTTGCTTCCTCCACAATGAGATGACCGTTCTCCTCGACTTTTTTGCCGTCTTTCCAGCCGAAAAGGCTCCAACCAAATTCGGTGAGGAGCGTGTGGTCGCGCTCCCAGCTTTCGAAGTCCATCGCACACCACACACCTTTCTTCTCTGCGTAGTAAGTGCGAACGCACTCGAACAGATGACGACGGTGAGTGAGCGTCGGGTTAGATCCCTTGAGGCGTTTGTTGTTCTTGTCTATCATCTAGAAGTTTAATATCGGTAAAAAGTCGATAAACAAGCGTCAAGTAGGAGAACTGGCCCTACATACCTTGAGTGCTTTCTTCAGCGATCCTCCATCTGGGTATACAACAGGCGAGACACTGCGCAAATTCGACTCGGTCAAGAGGCAGTCGGAGTAAGGCATCGGGATGGTGTCTTTAGTGAGCCCTACTGCATGGAGCCAGTACCGGATATAGTCCACCTGGGCAGAGGAAAACAAAAGGCGAGCCTCGCCTGTAGGGAAGGTACCTTCAGACGAGATCAGCTAAGGATGCACATGAAATCGACATAGGTTTTTTTTTTACCCATGTACATCTGGACGCCATGAACGCCTTCAACGTGAAGTGGGTGGTCTGGGTGTACTAGAGCATCGTGGGCTACAAAAATGTAAGTATTCAGTGAATCTAGCCAGACCTAACAGACCAAGGATTGCTTTGAGAGGTTCGCTATCAGCCTGGTTGGGAAGAGCCTGGTTCCTGTAAAATCAGAAATTCTCAACGACCTTTGTGTGCATGCCACTGCTGGAGATCAGATTACCACTCAAACCAGATATCGGTGTAGCGATAGTACCCAGTGACTACAGGAGTGTCAAGGCCCATTTGATTGAAGGTATAAGAACAATGGATCGAGTGAGCAACTGGCAATGGAACGACCGGGCGAGTCTGAGGGTCCCGAGGTGGTCGTTTCAGTGCAAGGCGCGTCTGCCCGCAGCCACTGCGGCACGCGCTGCCTTTGGCTTCCCTTTTATGGAAACAAAGTTGAACATCGACCGTGACCGTTCTCCCTGAGGTTCGCCTCCACAATCGCGCGTCCCAGGCTGCCCTTTGCGCCTCTGCTCCTCCTGCCATCCCCCACGCGACATCTCCTCTCCTGCTCTCATCTAAAATGGCGCAAACGGTGCAGCGGGGGTCAAAGCGCAACGTCGCCACGTCCAGCTCCGATCCACCCACCCCGGCTGCAAAGAAAGCAAGGGCGAACACGGCACGCAAGAGCACAGGGGGGCGGCCCCCTCGCGTTTCGGTCGTTCAGAATGCACCGGGTAATGGCTCTTATTACATTGGATGGTTTCCTGGAATTGATGGAGTGTATTTTCATTGTAGCACCCGCACATCGCAAGAAACATCGCTTCCGCCCCGGAACTGTCGCGCTGCGAGAAATCCGGAAGTATCAGAAAAGTACAGACCTCTTGATACAGAAACTGCCGTTCTCTCGTCTGGTGCGTCGTCTGTGGTTCACCAGTTGCCGGGACTAACACTCGCTTGCAGGTGCGAGAGATTGCAATGGACATGGTGACAGAATCAAATGGCCCATACGGCGATGCTGGACTCCGGTGGCAGACTTCGGCGCTCCTGGCACTTCAGGAGGCGACAGAGGCCTTTCTGGTGCATTTGTTTGAAGATGCGTGAGTGTCCCCTGTCCTCAGGCCTAGCCCCTTCAATTTTAACGCGTCCACTGTACAGGAATTTATGTGCCATACATGCCAAACGCGTCACGATCATGACGCGGGACATCCAGCTCGCGCGACGCATCCGCGGGCCATGGGGTGGCATATCATGATATTTAACGTTCTCTCTTTCCCGCTCATTGCTTTGTAACATTTATATCTCCTCCGTGCGCTACCCCCGCTTGCCCCTCCTATATTATATCTTCTTGTTTGCTTTGGACTTGACTGTAACGTATGCTGAAACGACCGCTGATGTTTTAAATTTTTCATATGTATTCCAGAAGCCGTGGACGGTGACGTGCAATAATCTAGCCGAATCCATCACATTACAGGTACTTATATTAAGATGCTAGCCAGTGGCCTTCGTACGCACTTGTCCCTAGTACTCTGGAATCAATGCGTGAGATACGTTGTGAAACGGCGAACAAAAGAAAGAAAGAACGGTCATATTAGATCAAGAAAAGTTCAACGGGCGCCCACCTCTTCCCGCAGGAAATATACAAGGGGTCCCTCCCAACCACTTTTATTTTCATCCCGTCCATAAGGAATCAAAACACTCACTTTGTGGTACATCAAATGCGACGCAAATGGTTCCATTTCATCTTCGTCGGGAGCGAACCGAAGGTTCCGCGGGTATAGCTATGCGTAATTTTCTTTTCCTCCTGATATCCATCCAGTCCATTATCCATGTCTGCACAAGACCAAAGGCCGCAGAAGTCACCCAGAACAGGGTAACACTCTGCCCGACCGTCGTCAGCACACACCGTAAGATGGTAACGCTAGAGACATACCCCCGGCGCAATGGCAGCCAAAATAATACGAATCACAGACAGCCCCCGCAAGCTCGTCTTGATAATCTTCCCGACCTCCAACTTCGGCGGTGCATTTTTGGCAGCGAGGCGCTTTTGGTCGGCTGCGGCTTCCTCGGCGCGGCGCAACTCTGCGCGCTCAGTCGCGTTCAGGATCCAGTGGCTGGACTCGACATTAGCCATGGTGATGAAGCCCAGCGCAATGGGCAAGACCATGGTCGGGTCTGGATGCGAGAGCGTCGAGAGCGTGAGGAATGCTTCGGAGTCGAATGGGGTCGGCTGGACGGAGAGCCTTGAGAGTGTCATGGAGAAGACGACGAAGAAGGGGAGCTGTGAGAGGGGCGGGAGGAACATAGCGAGCGTAGGGTGGAGTTTGTGCTCTTTGATCACTTCCTTTTGGCGGATTTTCAGCTGGAATAGACGAAGGGCGTTAGGTTGCGAGCGTGTCGATCCATGAGAATAATGGGCACCAATTGTGAAGCCCTGGTCATCCAAAGCGTCTTGAGATATTCCTTCTTACCAGTGATACGGGCTCCTGCCATCTCCGCAACGACGCGCTTCTGCACTATTGGCTTCGCTTTTTCAAGCTCGGACCGCACTGTGTCCCCTGCTCGCTGGGTGTGTTTCTTCCCCTACACGGATATCAATGAGAGTCACTCGGCATAGAAGAGCGTCTAGACACACCCATATTGCGATTGGTAGAAGGGTGAAGCGCGCTGCGAGGGTGACTAGGATGATGGTCGTTGAGTAGGGCGGAAGGGAAGGTGGAAGAGGAAGGGCAAGAGCTAAGTCTAGAAATCCTTCGGAGAGGCCCTGGAAGATAAAGCGGCGGTTTGCAGGGGAGTGAGGGGCATGGCGGGGGAAGTAGGGGTGCGCGGGGGTGAGGAGTGCGCGACGTACAAGACGCGTACTACGAAGAGGGAGCATGGTCACAACATGGCATCACAAATTTTGGCGTATGTATCTGTGATTCTATTTTCGGCTCAGCAGTTTATGCAAGTTGAAGCTGTCTCTCAAATCATCTCGCTATATTATATACTCTCATAGAATGGTCAAAATTTATATGCTTATTGCTGTCGAAAATGCGAAAAAAAATGGAGATCTCATGTGACGATAGTGCATAGCATATAATCCTAGAAAGCTCCCCGTGAGCATGCATGGCTCCCGCGCCCCGACTCCCTGCCCATCCCTCAGAACACCAACAGATGAGGGAACTGTCCCTTGGAGAGACCCCAGGTGGACTTGAGGTATTTGGTGAGGTTCTCGGTCTTGGAGGCAGCGGCGATGATGGCCTTGTCAACCTCCTTCTGGTCTGCGCTCTTCGACTGGGGGAAGGGCTCCTTTGCCTTGGGCTTTCCCTCCTCGAAGAACTCCTCCTCTGCCGAACGGGCGCCCTTGACGGCGGCCTTGGTGAAGTAGGCATCGTTAATCTTCTCGTCGAGCTAACGAATAGCATAAGATACATGCGGTTGCAGTAAAATAGAAAGAACACGGACCTTGAAGTCGCCGAGATCAATCTTGGTGGACGTGGCAATCACGTATGCCTGGTTGACGCGTCTGAGGGGCACGCCATTGAGCTTGAAAGGCCCAGTGACGAGGAGAAGACCGCTGTCGAGCTGCTTCAAGAAGACGACGCGCTTCCCCCTGAAACGGCCAGCGAGGAGGATGAGGACGGTGCCAGGGGTTATAGAGGAGCGGAGGGAGGTGGGTTTAGGGGTCTTGCGGGTCTTCTTGGGCTGGCGGACGTCCTCTGCCGGGTAGAAGCGCGGTGCTTTTGTTGTAGGGACGAGACGGGTGGAGCCGTTCTTGTCGCCGCCGACGGTCTTTTCTACATGGGGGGCGGGTGCATCGGCGTCGATCTTTTTGGCGGTTTTCTGGCCTTTGTAGAGGCCGCGGCGAGCGTACACCTGGGAGCGGGAGAGGCGTCCGATACCGGGGACGAGTTCTTTGCTTCTGGCCATTCTGGAGGAATGTTAATGGGATATATAATTTGCAGCAGCAGCAATACACACCTTGTTCTTGAGGTCGTCGAGGCCGATGCCGATAGTACTGTCAGTGCTACACTCATCCGGCTGGTGGCTTAGAGCTACACAGTTCTTCGGATATTGCCGAAACGAGTGGTAGATTAGATTAGATAACATATTACCTTCCCCGCACTCGCATCACCCCCTCCTCCTCCTACTCGCCATGGACGACCGCCCCATTGTATGGTTTGACATCGACAACACGCTTTACTCGGCGAGTGCCATGATTTCCCATGCCATGGGCGAACGCATCCACCGTCAGTCCCCCGCTGTTCCTCTCTGCCTCGCTGACCCCCCACAGAGTACTTCGTCGATCTCGGCCTCTCCGAAGAAGAGGCCTCCGCCCTCCACCTTCACTACTACACCCAGTACGGCCTCGCCCTTCGAGGCCTCAAGATCCACCATGACGTTGGTAACGTAATTTGGCCCCCTTGCTTGTCCAAGGCCGCCCCCCTCATCGCCTCCCAGACGTCCTCGACTTTGACCGCAAGTGCGATGGCGCCCTGCCCCTCGAAGACATGATCAAGTTCGATCCTACCCTCCGCAAGCTCTTCGAGGACATCGACCGCTCAAAGGTCCGCGTATGGGCCCTCACCAACGCCTTCCGTCCGGTCCGTTCCACTGCCTCCTGCGCGATTATAATCTAACACATCCTTTAGCATGCCGAACGCGTTCTCAAGATCCTCCGCCTCGATGATCTTATTGACGGTCTCGTATACTGCGACTACACAGTCGACGACTTCGTCTGCAAGCCCGAGCCAGAGTATTACCGCATGGTATGCCCTAACCCTATCCCTCTTCTCACCTCATTAACGTGCATCCCAGGCCATGAAGCAGGCCAACATCTCCGATCCCTCGAAGTGCTACTTCATAGACGACAATAGAGGAAACGTCGATGCAGCCCGCGATGAGGGCTGGGGCATGTGTGTCCACTTCTGCGAGGAAGGCATGGAGGCCATGGAAGGCGGCAAGATGAAGCAGATCGGGCACGAGAGGAAGGAGCCCGGCGAGCAGGACAACGGCATCGTAGAGATCTCCACCCTAGAAGAGCTGCGGCAGGTGTGGCCAGAGATTTTCAAGGAGTAAATGTTCCCCTTCATACCCCTCAAGATTACGAACACTGTAGAATCTACACTGGATATCTTTTTGCTACCTGTACAGCTCCATGTATATCACGATTATAGAGTATGCAATATCATTTCTGACCAGCGTGGTCATACCATACCCAACGCCGTGACCTAGATATGACGCGTCATCCATCCTTCTCTTCCTTCCCTCATCCACGAGTATGGAATACAAGCCCCGCTACACCCAGCCCTTCACGCTGGCCGAAGCCGTCGCCCTGGACGTCTCCATCATCACTGAAGGTCGAGTGTGACGGTTTACTCTTCCTGCCCATCACCATTCATCTCGCTTGTAATACCCACTTTCTCTTTCCGCTGTCCAGAGATCGCGCGGCTCCAGAACTCCCTCAAGCACCTTAGGGAGACGCAGCTGCTCCTTCGCGAGTATGTCGCGTCGGAGGCACAGAAGGATCCGCATCCGGAGGTGAATAAGGCGATTGAAGAGAACGAGGGGGTCATGTGCGTTCCTCCTCTGTTCATGTCAAAGACACCTTACTGACCCGCTGCAGTGGCTCGCAAGACGAGCGGATCAGTATTCTGAAGATGGCCCTTGCAGAAAAGGGCGTGATAGCTGGTAGCCACTACGATCTCCCTCCGGACGCTCAGGACTCGACGCCTAGGCAAGCTCGACCGCCTGAACAGCCCGCCACCACCCCAGCAGAATCTACGGACGTGGGCGAGGATGACGACGGCATTCACTTGTAGCATTATACACCTATTACGACGTTGTGGCTTGTAAGATACAAGAAGATATTCAACTAAGACGAGTTCATCTCAAAATCATTGCGCTCCGCATCTCCGTTATCTCGACCTCCCTCGGAATACTAAGAAATCATCTCCTTCCGCGCGCTCTTCCAGGCGGGAAGCCCCCGTCTCCGCGTCTTGCAAATGGGGAATACAAAGTAGCTGTCTTGTGCACTGGAGTTCCGCTTAGATTTTGAACCAGAAACACTCGCTCCGACGGGCCCTGCCCATCTTCACTAACCTCTCCCCGATTACCATTAGAGCAAAGTCGGACTTCCGTATGATGTCACCTATGCTGCTGATCGTCTAAATATACACTCAATATTCCAGGTATAAGGACTCGATGGGCTACGTAGGTATGGACACATCTTCTCCAGCGGTTTCCACTGACTGACCAACTGAACTACCCAGTTTCGCACTAGATATGGACCCTACCAACAAGCCCAAGGGCCCTTCGCCCCATTACTCGTTGTATCAGCGAGAAGTGTTCCATGCTGGGGGCACGAAAGGCACATGTATACTTTCTTCTGTCGCTTGTATAGGTATTATGTTAACCCTCTATCTTCAGTGCCAAGTTTTTCCGTGCACCCCGACGAGCTGAAGGAATCGACCAAGAACAAGCTGAACGACCGCGGCTACTTCTACGCGAATTCCAACGCCGGCCTTGGGTGGACGGACAGAGCAAATAGGTATGTGCACCTACCCTCTTTGTGGCATTCAGAACGAGGATGTGATCGCAGTGTAGAGAGGCGTTCTATAGGTGGCGCATTATCCCGCGCATGCTTGTAGATACGAACACACGAGATCTCACCAGTGAGCATCCTGGCACGCGCTAGTTCGTTCTCGCATTCAACCTGTACAGCTGAGCTCTTTGGCCACCGGATTCCCGCACCTATACTTTTCGCCCCCATCGGGATCAACAAACTATATACCCCCCTCGGAGAACTCGTTCCCGCGAAGATTGCTGGCGAGCTTGGATTACCTGTATGTATATCTACCCTCTTCGTTCCACTCAAATGCTAAGATGTTCTCCTTCTCAAACTAGTACTGCCTATCGACCGCCGGCTCTCAGCCCATCGAAGCAGTTGCTGCCGCCAACGACGAAGGCGCGTCTGTGAAGAACGAGAGCAACAGCGTTCACTCTTATAATGGGCCGAACGGAGGCAATGCGAAAGGGCCCAGGTTCTTCCAGCTATACATGGGCCATGACGACGAGATTGTAAGTATATACCTTTCTGTTGCCTCCAGCGCGTCGTTAAATGTACACAGACCATCAGTCTTCTCGAGCGTGCATGGAAGAGCGGTTTCGACGTCTGCATGCTAACGGTGGATACATGGCAGCTTGGGTGGCGCCCAACCGATATTAACATCGCTAACTACGTGTAAGCCCGGCCTACTGTCCACTGTGTTCACCTAATTGATTGGGTCCCATATTAGATTCTACTACCCGGGAGCAGTGAGCTTGGTATTTTATGAAATATTAACGAGATTTCTTGACGAGTCATTTGCAGGTAGGTAACGAAATCGGAGCGTCCGATCCGGCTTTCATGCGGAAGTACGGCGAAGATTTGAAGAATGACTCTGGGAAGTGGATAGA
Source organism: Nidularia pulvinata (assembly GCA_036937195.1). NCBI lineage: Eukaryota > Fungi > Basidiomycota > Agaricomycetes > Agaricales > Nidulariaceae > Nidularia > Nidularia pulvinata. The sequence continues at coordinate 20,366 of JASFDH010000388.1, forward strand.
CACTTCTGTGTGGCACGGGAAGGCACATACTTGGGAGAAGATACCATGGCTCATCAAGGAGGTTGGACTTGATTCTTGAATTTTCGTCTGCGCGTTCTCACCAGTTTTCCAGTGGAAACGAATCTCCGGGGGAAGACCATTCGTGCTTAAGGGCATCCAGAATGTAGAGGATGCGGTAAAAGCGTATGAAGTCGGTTGTGAAGGAATTGTCATTACGAACCATGCTGGGCGCCAGGTCGACGGCGCCGTTGGCAGCTTGGAAGTCCTTCCGGAAATTGTAGATGCTGTGGGCGATAGTAAGTATAGAAATTATAATTCAGGCCACACATTGACTAATGAGGCCGCGCGTGATAGAGATGAAGATTATTTTCGATTCTGGGATTAGAACGGGCGCCGATGTATTCAAAGCCATAGCTCTGGGTGCTCATGCAGTGCAGGTAGGCAGATTGTACGTGTGGGGCATGGCTCACGAAGGAGAGGCTGGATGTCGGCATGTTATGAAATCACTATTAGCTGTAAGTTTCTTCTCCGCATCCGCCTTAATATATCTGACATCGGAATGATAGGACTTGGACATCCTTATGACCGTCGCTGGGTATCAAAGCATTACGAAAGATGTGAATCGGAAGGCGCTCAAATATAACCCCCACGGTGTCTATCCCCTAAACGAGCAAGCAAAGCTCTAACAGCGACAACTGCTGGATTGACAGGTTTCCGTGTATGTATAGTACTGTCTCGTTATGGGAGATTGGTTGCCATAATGAACGAGATGTCCGTGGGCGTGAAAGAACGCGTGACGTCATGAATACAGTTATTAACTCAGTTGGGCGACAATCAAACTCAAACTCAAGGAACAGTTTCTGTGGGCGATTTTCGTCAGTAAAAAATGGAAGGCGCACTCAAACTTTCAGGATTATCACACACTTATATCATGCCTCCTTCCGTTGCCTATTTCACACCTCACTGTGAAGTATTTACTCATATCTTCAAGCCATAGCCCGATGCCACAGCAGTCAAAGCTCTTACCACATGAACAATTCTGGAAGGATTTGGCAAAGTACGTTCAAATATCTGGGTGCTCCGAATTACATTTAACGCGTGAGATAGGGATTTTTCTGATGCTGTTATCGATGAGCTTCGGCTCAGAGAACTATGGAACAGCCCCAAGCCCGACGATGAGGACGACATGAAAGAATGGGAGGAAGCTATTAAAGAAAGGGAGGCGAGTACTAGAATTTCAAACGCTTAGTTCAGAACTGTCAATTCATGCTCTCTATATATGTGCTACAGGAAAGCCTCAGGAGAAAGATTAATAAGTTGGCTCATCTTCCCGAGATTTCACGCGACTCGGTGGCGGGATATCATCCCCTGTACGATTACCCGGGGCAACTGGAATACGCCCACTCGTTAATCCATTGGTGGACAGACTTAGGGGGCCGTCGCGCCTGCATCAAGATAGCCAAAGCCACCAAGACTCTTCAAAGAGATTTAGCCGGCCAAACAGCACACCCCGAGGTTCCTATAGGTGTCAGCGAGTCTGTTCCCAGTCAGATCACTCGAAGGATCAAGCAGGCGAGAAAAGAACTGGAAAAGATTCAGCGCTTCTGCAACTTGATCAAAAGTCGCACTAGTGCTCCAAAAGTCATAAAACTATCCAGACCTGCTGCTGCAGCTGATCAACCTATGCCTGTGGACTCTGGTCAGGCGGCGTCGGTTGGAGCTGACAAAATCGAGCCTGAAAATAGATCCAGTGCAACAGTAGTTCCAATATCATCCAAGGTTGCTGCGCCAGGGGCCGATTTCGTGCAAACAGCAAACTCTTGTACTAGACGCGATGATCACCTCACACCTGACAGTATTGAGCAAAGGCTCGCTAAGGTATGGACACTTCCCCACCACTTGATTTTCCTAACGTATAATCTCCTTGTAGTCTCGCAAAGAACTTTTATTACTCTCAGAATCTCAACGCAATGCCCAGAACAAGATCACTAAAATAGAGAAGATAATTTCCGAATTGCCCAAGGAGTCCGAGAAACCGCCATACACTGCCGAGATCGAGCTGCCTCAAGAGCTGACGTCCACGATTACCACTATGGTCGAGAAGGAAGTGACGCCATTTCTACTGGACGCTCATTCTCAGTGCAAAGCGGGAATCGACTCCTTTAGCCAGGTCAGGGTTGCTCAGACGATCCACGTACTTGGCCCGACTTGGACTATAATCCAAGCGTTTCTCGATTATTACTTCCCCGACCATAGGACTCGGAATTGTCCCGAAGAAAGCACTCAGAGCGCCGCACAACGCACTTCGGACCCCGTCCAAAATATTCACAGCCATCCAGACCATTCGAGACCCCGTCAAGATACTCAGATCCTCCCGAGTATCGAGCAACATGCTTTAGTGCCCGTCCAAAGCGCTCTAAGTAGTCAGACGGCGACTCAGACCATCATGTCCCTCGCACCCCCTGGCGGCGAAGGTAAACCTGAAGATGAGTTTCAAGAACTCGACATGAAAGAGGTCGGACGTATCTTTGGCATATTTTGGGATTGATGGTTGGAGGGAAGTTGGTCCAAGGCAAATTTTAATAGGAACAGAACATCACTTACGCAAATCGCTTCTCGACATTGTGCATGTAAATATATTCTTTTATTCGCTCGACGGGTCAGTTATTCGCATATATAGGCATACGGCTAGGTATGTGTGTACCGACTAATAAAACAGTTGTGCAGAACAGTGCTCCTGGATGGGATAGTTCACAGGCAGGCGAAGAAGAGACGGGGATATTGTATGATAGAATGCATGTGGACACTAGCGAAAGTGGCTAGTTACAAATAATATACTTGGTGAGTGAAGAACAGCGTGCCTGCTTTTGGGGAACAAAGTCCAAGTGTATGAATGGTGAGGATATATGTGTAGCTACTTGAAAAGAATAATTGCAGGTGCGCAGGCGAAATAATGCATGGCAGCAGGGACGTTGGAGCTAAAGAGAAACTTGAAAAAACACAAGGAGGGGAGTCAAAAATGCAGCGTGTAATAACTATAGGGTGCAGTGGTTGCGAAAGTCCGTAAAGTCTATGTACCACGACGCGCGGTGATTAGAAAGAGATGTAGCAATGCGACGTTCCGATATATCCGGGCTGTGGTATGTGAGGTGTGCGGGCGGTGAGCGTAGGGTCATAATAAAGAAAACGAGTGTATGTGGTATGTGGCGGAAGGTATGGGGGTCGTACAAATTAGAACGGAGCCAGAAGGTGGAATAGGGGGCGTATCTGGTGTCATGAAAAAGGAAAAACAACAACACGGGGATCAAGGTCCAATAATGGTCCCAATGCCAGCTATTACAGGTGAACAAAGACAGTTAACCTGAAAAGAGGCCAGCAAAAAAAACAACGAAGCAGCCCTCGTGTATTGTGCCGAGGGCTGGAAGGGCAGAGTTCATGAGAACACGGTCTGCCGCCGACTGCTGATCACGCCCCCGCTCGCGGTCCGCGGGAGAGTGGCCATGTTCGGGTGTGAGTACGCGGACACCGGCATCATCATCGGTGGGTACCCGTTCTGGGACGGCAGCGCCGTCCATGGGCTCGGCTGGAGATGCTGCTGCTGCTGCTGTGGGTGCGCCGGCCGCCCACGGGACAACGCCTGCTGCTGCTGGGAGCGCGGACTGTGCTGCTGCGACCGCGCACTCGTCACCGAAAACCCAGTCTGGCTCGCCGGCATGCTCGAGCGGCGCGAATCCCCACTCCCATGCCGCTCGTGCACCGGCCTGCGCGGCGAAGGCGACGACGACGAGTGATGCGGGGATGACGACGACGACGGCTGGCGGTGTGACGACGACGGCTGGCGGTGTGACGCCGACGACTGGCGGTGCGACGACTGGCGCGACTGCTGGTTCACGCGCTCCGAGCTCGAGTTGGCCGACCCCGCGCGGCGCGAGCCGGACGAGGTCGACGGGCCGGGGGACGCGTTCCGCTGGCGTGAGGAATGCATCATCATGAACGGCGCAGTCGGGGGGAGGAGGGGCATCGTGTCGTGCATCATGAAGCTGGGCACGGCCGGGACGGGCGGGATGAACTGCAGGCTCTGGTTGCTCCCGCCCCAATTTGGCATCGTCCACGAGCGCTCGGGGTGCGGGCGGTGCGAGGAGCCCGCCGCGGAGGGTGTGACGGAGCTGCGCCTGCTCCCGCCGGCTTGACGCACGTCGTCGGACGACGAGTGGGAATATGTGGAAGCGGGGCGGGACTGGTTGCCTGGTGCAGGTGAATATCTACTCGGGGGGCGCGAGCTTCCCGAGGAGGAGCCCTGCGGATGATTGTGGGAATGAGAAGCGGATGTAGTGAGCAAAGCGGTGTCCGAGGCTTCTCTGCGTGCCGGCTGCGGCGCCTGAGGCCGTCTTCTGGCGTCTCTGTGCTTATTACGTTCGATATCGCCCCCTAAAGACGTCGAGGAAGAGCTAACTGGCAGTAAAAGGCTATCTGTGTTGGAGGAAGGTATAGCGCCAGCTCTCGTGGATTCCCTTCGCAGCCTCGCGGCTGCCACCTCTTCCGCATATAATCTGCGGTCCATTTCCTTCCTCTCCTGCTCTCGTATTACCCGTTTTCTTTCCCTCTCCGCGAGCTCTTCCCTCTGGCGCTGCTCAAGCTCATCTAGTCGGCGTCTCTCCTTCTCCTGCTCTGCTGCGCGTTGGAGCTGCTCCTGGCGCAAGAAGCGGGCCTTTTCCTCACGCTTCTTTTTGGCCCGTACGACATAGAGAGGCAAGCCGTCTTCGTCGTCTTCCGAGTTTTCCGCGAATCGCACGACTCGCTTGACGTTGGGAGCTGACTGCGCAGTGGGCATTGTAGGCCGTGGTAGTGGTGGTGGTGGTGGTAATGCAGCAGATGAGGGGGGTGCAGAATGCGATGTTGCAGGAGGTGATGGTGCGGCAGAGATGACAGGAAGGGGAGCAGCAGCGGCAGGTGCGGAATCGACAGTGGAATTGCGCAATGGTGAGGGCACGGCAATGTACGTTGACGTGCGCGCGAGAGAAGGCGCTAAAATAGAGGAAATTGATGAGATCAGAGTTTTAACAGGGAGAATGAAGGAGTGCTCGAAGGCTCTTACAAGGCGGCGGTAAT
>JASFDH010000389.1:0-25455 GCA_036937195.1 Nidularia pulvinata
GGAAGACCATCTCGAAGAGTCATAGCTAGATAAGTGAACAGGAAGACCATTCACTCTATCTAGCTAGCATAGTGTCATACAGCTTTTACCTATTCCTTGAACATTTTGTATCGCTTTTTCGAACACAATCTCACTTCAGACTTGCCCCCAACGAACTTGAGAGATAGTGACCAGTCTATAGGGTGGTAAAAACGATTTTATTGTCATATCTACCCTACAGACTACATTTCCTTTTCATCCCCATTATAGTCGTCCAGGAATCGTGAATGAACACATAAACGCTCTCTATGATACTCAGGGCACATACACACAGCCGATTCTTTATTTGAAGTCATCATAAGCTGAAGATGATACCATTTCGCCTGCAAGAACGTCAGAATACACACTGAATAAATGCAGTCAACGATATCCTACTCACATTCGGCATTGAATTCCTTGTATCCCATCCCATGGCAACAAAGATCATCGGGTGCAGCTGATAAAACGCAGCCACTTCCATCAAGACAGCTTCCACGTATGTGTAGTAGTTTGTATCCCGTGGATTTAGGATCTCAACATCCTCCCCCTGAATCTCTTTGTCACCTCCAAGTGCCAACCCCTCTCCTGTTTCAATACCCTCCCCTTCTCCATACAGATTGTTGATCGCTACACCAGATGAATATGAAGAGCCTTGTGGAATGTTGATCCTCTTATTTCTTTCCCCAGTTTCCTGTCTTTGACGCTTATGAGGGCTAGGAATATTTTGACTCTTTTGTACGGAGCAAGGATTAAATTTGAGGATGCTACTATTGACACTGGCTGAGTTTCAATTAAATTTTAAAGGCTGATGCTGGACTTCTGGTCGTTTCAGATGTCTGAAAGGTGGCTGCTGCTCGTCATCCATGACTGTCGATAAGAAGGTGAGCCTAAAAATCCATCAGTATTTTGTTGCTCAATTGTCACTAATCTTAGAAATGACTTGGTTATCTATATCCTTCTGGATCCTGTCACGTAATGTGGCACAGCAGTTGAAGATCTTGACAAAATCTCTGATCTTATTGCTTTCCAGATCTCGCTTACTGATTATAAAATACATGTTTATAAGTTCTACAGACTTCAAGATAGTGCGCACCTCCTTTTGCCCGTTCTCTGTCACTATGGGCCGCCGTCGCACCAAGAAGGTCAAGGATTCTGCTGCTGATTCATTACCAAGTCCAGCTTCTTGAAAGAAAGGAAGCTTATCCTCAAACTCTTCCAACTCTATCCCTAAGCTCCAGAACCCTCGTCAATGCTGGATTTGTCTTGACAAGCCTCTTATGAGCCAGTGTGAGCACACAAAATCGGGCAGGAAGTTCCTTGCTGCAGAGAAGCTTTTGTCCACAGCTGTGGTTTGTCCTTTGTACTCTCACATAGGTTTATATTCTATTCTTCATACTAACAACCTTTGAAGGAGGCACAAATTGGCACTATAACTAGCAACGAGGCTGTATTGCCATTAACTCAGGTTAGTTGATTTAATATTTGTTATTGTACCAGTGTTTAAATTTGATATGTAGTCCCCCATCAGTCCCGGAACACCAGTCAGCTCAAATTGTATGCCATTTCTGTTTAGATTTCCAAATGGTTAAAAAATATATTATCCTAACTTCTGCAGCTTCGGATGTATCAATCAGCTCGAGAAACATATTCCCATTGATTTCTTCTTTCTCTAACACGCTAGTCAGCCCAAATGGTACTTGAATTCCCTTTACATATTCAAACGACTAAAAAATATCTTCTCTTTCCTTTACCAGCTTTCAATGCATCTCCTAGCCTTAGCAATAACACCATTCCAATCATGTCCCCTCTCTTAGTCAGCCCTATTTCTCCACCCAACCCTTTTGCAACCAGTGATTCCCTCCTCGATGCTACCCTTGGTAACAAGGCCATTGTTAGCTTATGCACAAGTCATCACAAGCCAACAGTCCGAAATCCATACTATGATATGGTTGAAGGCGCCTTCAGAGGTGCAGAACCCTACAGTAAGCTTTTCCTGACTTGTACTCTTGTCCCACTTTGATTACTTTTATGTTATTTTAGACATTGTACAGCTGAAGGCTATGCATCAGCCTGAGTCCAGTATACAGAGGGCTACTGCTCGCTGGCGCCGGAAAACTGAGGATATCATAGCAGAAGTTAATTTTTTCCTGACATTATTTATGCATATCGATATATTAAACAAATTTCATAGGCTGAAAGACTCTCGGAAGAGACAGGATCTTGGATCATTGTTGCAAGTCAGCATGCCAATGCACGTGGCCCCTTCATGCATTATGCAAGCTCTTGCTTTTGCCATGAAGCTGGTGACGAGGTCACGGATGATATTACTAATCAGCTTCATAGGGTGTTCACCCAATTAGTGAGCTCTTGCTGATTTCAAGCCAAGGAGTTGCTTGAGAGAAATGAGCAACTCTCCACTGAATTAGCATTGGCTATTTCTGAGACTGCTGCTCTGCATCAACAAATAGAGCAGAGTGATAATCCCGGAAAGCCGAGAAGAAGGAGTACCTACGCATCCTTTCAGGAGAATAATCTTTGCACACTTTGGAATGAAAGATTGAGATTGATGGTGGCTTGTGATTGTGATAATAATCACAGTGGAGTTGTAGCACGTGTACATCGCTTGTGTAGCTTGTTATGCCTCCACCTGTTTATTAATAGATCATGGATTGATCATTTATTGTACAATAAGCTGACGATGCAAGGAATGTACTCTGGAGATGTAGGAGATTCAGGAAGGCACCCCTCTATCATAGTTTAGAACCTGCTATATTCTTTCTTGTCGCCTCTCCCCTTTCAAAGATTTCTGCTAGCACCTTGTTATCCATCTATTTTAGTGTATGGCATATTCTGAATACGATTTGTAATGTCTACCAGCAAAGTAACCAGTCACTGGATAAATCCTAAATGGGGCAACTAGAAAGTACCATGACATGCATGCCTTGTGTGTGCATGATGCTTGCATGTTTTCACACACTGCACGCACCATGCATGCACACACACACCTATGGGATATCACTCAATCACTAAATTTGGCCAATTATTGGTGAGCGTGAAATACAAGTGAAATGAGTGAACACACAGAGGATAACGGAAGAGTGAGTGCTACAAAATGGCACTAGAAACTGTAATAATTGAATCAAAGATCTAGCGTTCAAGGCCTGTGCGGCAAGGCTTCCACTTGCAGGCCGCAAAGTCTGATGAATTCGATCTCAAATTTGGTCTGTCGGTCACATGATCCAGATGATTCTTGATCTTGAATTATATAGCGCCCACAGGGGTAAGTGCTTTCTCAGGGTCCAGGGGAGGGGGACGAGCCTTGTTCAAGTTCCTATTCAGCGATGCATGCACTTAGAACCCAATTGCAAGCATAATATTTGCACTGGCATGCACATCGTGTACCTGCCATGGTAAAATACCTGTGCCCTTCATCCTCTCATCTCATCTAAAAGATGCGATAATTTTCTGTTAACAGAGCATCTCCATTGTACATAGCAGTTTGTAACACATCCTACTCTACCTGAATTGAAGAAAGAATTCAGCCTTTGCACGCACCATCTTCTCGTTGTTATGCACTGGCATGCATACATGTGCAGCATGCACCGACATGCACTGATTCACGCACAAACACGCACCGATGCAAGCACGTCACGCACTGATGCATGCACATCATGCAACGATGCACGCATGTCACGCACTAGTGCATGCACGACACGCACTGGCAAGCACCAACACGCACAGCACGTACCAACATTTACTGGCATACTCTTATGTGACATTACGAGTTTCGAGGTTGTGAGAGTGCTGCGAAAGAGGGTAAATACAAGTGTTTTGAGAGAGTAGTTAGAATTGAGTGAGAGCTGCATATTCAAGGTAATCGACTTGAGAAGACTAGGGAACTAACTACCAACTATGTTGCTTAGATACTACTCTAGAGACTTGTTATTAGCTCAATGGGTTATAGTCCCCTTACTGCGGAATATCATGGATTTCACATAAGTATAATAATCAGAAACACAAATGTATGAGCACACAAAGCATCAAGGTGGATTGAAAACTGGAAAAATGCAGGAATACAGGAAAGGCAAATATAAAGCAATTGCAATGCAACTCAGGGTGGCAGAGCATGGAATCTATTATTGAAACAGCAGCATGTGGGGAGTAAGTCTCATAATTTATATCTTGCATGCACTTGCACTTCCTGTGTATGCACTTGCATGCACCACTGAAATAATGCCTCAAATTCTTGCTTTGTGCCTAGCATTGATCAGCCTTTGTTGCTTCTGCTGAAATTGCAATCCTGACTCACCTTACCAAAACTATAAACTCGCACCTAGCTTGAGAATACAAAAACTCCCCTTGAAAATATGATTATTCTATATGTTGGCTCTGTTTCCCTTTCTGAACATACTCAAATTGCAAATTGGTTTGAACACCACATTGCCAACAGCAATACAGATCTTAAACACCACTGGCTCAGGCTCTTACCTCTCACTCATGCCCATACAATTTATATCTCATCCCAAATTGAGGCTCATCCTGACAACAAGTTGTTGAAAAAGGAGGAGCTTATGGAGAAGGCCTGGGATGTTCAATTCAGTGGTGTTTCATCATTGCTTACTGATGTTGTTGTGGAAAGGGAGTGTCTAGAACATTTGGAAGAGGAGATGTTTGAGGTTTCAGGAAGAGCTGATGTTGCAGGTAACTATTAATGGGGATTGGATGCAGGAGACCATCAGGATTGGTGGCTTTACCATGGTTTATTGGAGAATTGGAATCACAGAGATTGCAGTGGAAGTGAAGAAGATTTAGAGGTGAGAAATTTAATCTTGAATTTGGATATCCTAAAAAGACCTCTTTTTTTTAGCATGGACCTGATATATTACTAAACCACCTCTTCCAGTAGTCAAATTGCAAAAGAAACATCCCCAACCTCACCTGAAAGATTGCAAAAAAAAGCAGAGTTGATCTTTCTTTCATTATAATTTCCTCTCTTACATGTATAGTTATTAATCTAATTGTTCAAAGCATTATATATCTATTACTACATATATATATGCTCTTCAGGAATCAAAATATACTCTTTGCCAGGGAATCCCCTCCCTAAGTAGAACAAAGACATCATGTTATAAATAGCCAATGAGCACACTGATATTAAACTGATATACTACTACATATGCACCAACTCACACACCATCCACTTACTTGCATGCACTTAGAACCCAATTGCTTGCACCATATTTGCACTGGCATGCACATTACATACCTATCACAGCAAAATATCTGTGCCCATCCTAAATGGGATCCCAACTGGACTTTGCCCCTGAATCAAGAACAAGTATCTGACAACCCTGAGTCTCATATATCAGTGCATAACTGAGAAAAAGTTCATATAGTACAGATATACCTCCTTTCATGAGAGTTTGGTGTGTTCCTACCAAGATATCCCATGCTAGGGCTGACCATCTGTTAAATGTCAGCTTCCTCTCCTGTATTTTTTGTAAGGCTTACCAATAAACTATTTGTCTCCCACAACTGTTCTGGAGATAATCCCTCTTTATGTATCTTGCCCCTTAATGTACATATGATGCCAACCAATAAATTTAATTCTTTGAATAGATATTAATATCAGATTTTCAGTGGAGACACTTATCCAGGGATTTTGAATTCAGTAGACAAAAATGTCAGCTGGAGGTAGAGAAAACTGTTGAGATAGGTGAGTGGACCTCATATTAGTCTTTTCTATACACCAACTGTAAGGTTACTTTGCCTATCAACAAATCTCTGCAGGTTCATTCTACATGTGCTGACAACCATCTTGGTTTGAATCCTGGATATGTAATTTTTGTACCAGCCTCATGCAACTCTCATCTGCTCAAACACAGTACCCACAGATTACTTTGTGCATATCCTAGAGGAATAACATACAATATTTCTACAAGTTTAGACCTTAGTAATGTGTATAGCATAACACAGACAAGGGGCCTTTGACAGGCTCATAGCCAGTACAAAAAGTTGTACAGCCACATATCTGATATTCAAACCAACAAAATTGGACTATTTACTATCTCATGCCTATCATGCTGTCAGAGAGATGGCTTTTTTGTCTTTTAGAATAATGGGTACTCATTTGTGAGCATTTCATGATGCATGCTAGATTATTGCATGTATCCATTTGGGATTCCTTAGTTATTCTACTATATATTTATGTTTTTATGGCATTCCATGGTTTATTTGAGATGTAGTTGCCCATCTGTTTGCCTCTTGAGCTCACCAAGGTGAAACTTGAATCCACTGCTTTGTGTTTGACTATAAAGGTTCCACTCTGCCTGAGCACAGAACCTGTGTATATGGACTTCTGCATCATACAGCACACCTGTGCAAACAGGACCACCTATGTGCATGTATGAGCCACTGCACCATAATTCAGCCTCAATGACACCTGAAGAGCACCCAATGTTGGAATAAGCAAACCTCGTGACATCCCTAACACAACACGCACTCATCAAGTAGTGTTTCCTCACCTAGTCTCTATCCTGATATTTGTGCCTGTGCACTATGCATTAATTATTGTTCATTCCTTCGTGTTATATATTGCTTTATTTCAGTATATATTACTTATGGCTATTCAATTTTGACTTGACTTCCTTTGTAGTAGTAAGTATTTGTGCTATGCTGCTCGAAGCACAAATGCATATGCTTTTATTACTTACTCTATTGTAGTTACTTTGTCTTATAGTTTACTATGGACACCTTCAGTTAAATAGCATTTTTTTTTGGTCCTCGTAACCTCAGTCTTTTGGCTTCTAACGACTGAGGTAAGCTTTGATACTTATTGATGACTTCATGTACTTACAATGTCTTTGTATTCCTAGATCTCGTATCTAGGTAACAAATTAACTAATTTTTTTAGCTTCTAAAGACTGAGATCTTGTATCTAGTTTCTTCCACCCAAGTCAGATACCCCACTGGCTGCGCATTCCCAATGAGGCCCAACTCTTGCATACACCCTCGATCGAGCCTTAGCACTCGCATCATGTTTCAACCTGAATGATAGCCGACCAGCACCCAAGTCGGATATCCCACCGGCTGCGCATCACCAATCAGGCCCAACACTTGTGCACACCCTTGACTGAGCCTTGGCGCTCACATGTGTATGTGTATGCATGCGATCAACATGCAGGTAAGCACTTGGATAGAGTCTTGGGCTCTACCTCCGCTAGTTGCTCCTTATTCTTTGCTTCATACTTACCCCCTCCCCTTTGGTCTCCCTGTCTTTTTCCCTTTCTTCAATATATAAACTCCTTCCTTCTACACTAGAAACCTCTTTCCCTTGGCACCTAGTAGGTATAAAAACCCTTGTACTTAGGTAGACGAGGATTAGTTGATTCCACCAAGAAATTTCAGCTCATTTAAAAACTTTGAAACAGTGTCGCTCTCCCTCAGTCCCCTGCATAAAACTTCATCTCGTATCCCTCAAGCTGTCTCATCCTGTACTCACTCACCACAGGTCACCATATACCTCGTACCTCATGTGGCATTTGCTCACCGTTGCTCCCTAGCTACTTCTCACGTTGGAATAATGGGCGCTCGTTTACAAGCGTTTCGCAATGCACTGCATTTCGCATATTTACATTTAGTTTACATTTCTGTGGCTTTTGATTAATATCCTATTTTGCATATTTGTTTTAGATCTCATAGTATATAAGTAGTTTAAAATTGTTGTAAGTACTCATCTGTTTGCCTCTCGAGCTCACTGAGGTCAAACGCAAATCCACTGCTTTGTGATCGACTACGAGGCATGCACTTTCATTTTAACATCTCATGCTCAGAAATTAGACCGAATTATTATTATTCTGTTGTATTGGGTGCATAGAAGTGTACATTGCTTCGTTCTAACCGTTCTAAGAGTATTAAGCCAGATAGGGAGTTCTTCAATCCCTGATTCTGAAATATCCTTCTGATAAATAAAAGAAGCAAACTTAAATTCTGTTGATGAAACTAGCAATCAATTGCAACGATGCTAGCAAGCATGCTGACTTTGGATTGTTAACAGAATCTAACTTGGATGACAGGACCCTGCTCCAAGTTTCACCCCTATCCTCGCTAGAGCAAATGATTCCATAGAGTTCCTTTGAAACAATTCTTTTTTGGAGGAGCATGTTGGATAGGTCGTTGGGTATAATCCCTTTAAGCACTTGTCATCGAACAACAAACGCGTTCTGACTGTTGTGTTTGCACACATGTTTCATATATGTTCTAATTGGATTTCTGAAAACTTGCTTATGTTTCCAGGGAGAATGTATCCACAAGGTGATGTAATTATATAGCCCCTAGCATGATGGTTGGCTTGCATTTTATACCGACAGGAAATTCATGGAACAGACAAAAGCATAGATGTCTGGTTTGGGCACAGAGCTTTTTGCGGTCGCACTTGCGCAACACTAATTTGCGCAACATTGTGCAAGTTTTGCATGTGGTAAATATCGTAACAATGTACATAAATAATGCAAGAGGGATTCACACCTGTGGTTCCGGCTAAAGTATAACCTTGGAATTTACCATGAGCTTCTAATAAGATCCTCGAGGTAGTGATTTCGGAATGGCGCTTGGCTTGGTTGCTATTGACTACAATAGAAATATCTAGCGAAAAATACCTTTACTCTAACTCAACCTCTGATACACTGTGGTAAATATCGAGTACAATTCAATCCTCTTGGAATGTTCCCTTCAAGTTCAAATCGTGGGTGGCGTTTCATGCAAGTCTGCCGACATGTGCGCAAATCAGTCAACATGCACCACAATGTGTACAAATATGCACAAAATCTGCGTGTGCAAGTGAGACACCGGCATGCATCCGTGATTGTTGAATCATACTTACAAATAGTTACCGGACAACATCTGAGCCTTCAGGTAACAATATTCTCTCAATGCACATAGAGACTATGAGATCGTGGACTCAGTTCTTCAAGCCATGATGCCGGGGAACAAATAATGACACAGTCACTGAAGAATCATCTTCCATGAAATCGTCAAATACACAGCCTTGAAGGAAATTGTCACAAAAATAGTTTGAATAAGCATACTATACCCCGAAATTTCAATGCTCCGATAAGTGAGACAAGTTGAGGAGTCGGCAGGATCAAACAGCTTGCTGGAGAGCTGTAGTTAGCAGCCAGCCCAGTTACCTTTGAATATTGACGAAAGTGAATGCTATTCACCCAGCAGCTTCTCCGAAACACGTGGGTACTCGGAGAGATCCGTGGGCGGCCGAGCACCTTCCAGCGCTGGACTTAATAATATAGTTTTATCCAGCTAGAAACCTAGCTGGCAAGTGATGAGGCCGCTAGATTTTCAGCTTAAAAAGGCTCGGAGAGATCCGAGAATGGACTTCACGACAGTCCTATTGAAAAGAGCTGAGCCCAAGTAGCAGAGCACCGAAACCCGACCCGGATAAAGTCCATGAAGAGACGAGATCTTCGATGCGATGCTGATGATATACTGTATTATATTCATCATTTTCAAAAGACAGGAAGCTGTAGAGATAATACATGAGCTAATGCAAACGGCGGGAAATATGGAGTTCGTCGCACAAACAACAAAATGGGAGATCACACACAATCTGAAGCTTAAAATTTCTGTCTTATATAAACTTTCCTGATAGCTACATTTCTCAAATTCATGATAGATTGGTAAGTTGATATATATTTACATAGTAGTTATTCCACTTGTTATTGAGTACAACAAAGTTCTAGTAGAGTACTGAAACCCACCACTTAATACAAAGTTGTCAGAATGAACGCGGCGCTGCGCCGAGTTCATTCTCGGATCTCTCCATATACAGTGTACCGGCACTCCTTGTCACAGTATCACTCCTTGGCACAGTACGCCGTAACTTTCTCACCACTCCATCTCTGGTCGTCAAATTTGGTACACAGTTGCTCATGTATGAAATCTATGTCTAGAATAAAGATGAGAATATTCAGGTAAGATCTGGAGAAGATATCTTGATGTATACATTAAATTGTACAAAAAACGGAATTTGATGGTTTTTATTTCCCCAATTGTATGCCTTTCACATCGAGCATGATCACGATGAAAAATACTACAGGTATATACTACTCTGAAATGCATGCATACCAATTTTTGAGGAAAACGGAGCTAAGCTGAGGGAGAAATAAAATTCAAGGAATCAACAAGCATTCGAGCGTGACAGATTGTGTGCATCAACTATTCTCAATGGGGCGATTGATGGGCAAGATAGGAGGTGGGAATGGAAAGATAACGCATGTCACAACTGTGTCAAGGAGTGAATTTCATGACAAAACGATGCTCTTCGATGCACATCGAATTTAACTACCTTCTTGACCTCCGTTGGCCTTGAAAACTCTAGGGTTCATTCTAGATATGCCAATTGAAAAACTCATCAAATTTTTATTTAAGAATTATTATTTTAGACACTGTAATTCGAAAATTTCAATCACCTGTGACAAGGAGTGCCGGTACACTGTATGTGATGTCATCCATCAGACATATCTCTCACACGACTTACGCAAATTGTAGTTGTGCAAAGTTGTGCATCTGCACAAGTGCACCCGCAAAAAGGTAGCTGCCCATCTGGTTTCAAGTGATTAAAGCTGACAGGAGTCTTCGCTGGGTTTGCACGATGACAGAAGAAGATATCTCCATTCGACATGTGGAGTTCATGATATACAGACAGGTCGATTTGGGTGATGCTGATTTTCTGGGCCTTTCAAGCACGATCCGGATGGCGCGTAACAAGACAATAACACTCAACTAAACAAGGCCGCTTTAAGTTACCTTGGGGTAAGATATCTTGAGGTTGCCACTTATTATCTTAAGGTAACCTTTACCTTAAAATACTTTCTTTAAGCATTACTTCAGACTCGGATGATTACACGGGCAGGGATGGAGATGATCACATGTATTTTTGTCAAGAAGTTGGTAGGATGGAAAGGTGACTATGGATGTTGACCCTGTTAGAACGGTGAGGTAGCTTGCCAGTGTAATAAACCTATACATTTGCTGCACAGTTACTGAAACTCCATCAGAACTAAAATATCTGTGACCCTTCTATCATGTTGCAGATTCCTCCGGTTATTATATAGTTCAGACACATTCAAATGGTTTGTGGGATGACAAGGATCTGTTGAGTAACTGGTCGGGTAACCTGTTAATATAACGGACTTAGTTATATTGTAGAACATTTTAAATGAACTTGTAGAATTACTTTGTAAGCTGCCAAAATCCCGTCAGAAGGAAGGCTTTCTGACCCGCTCTCTCGGTGTTGATATATGTGTAATGTTTTTGATTGTAAATTCCATAGCTTAATTTGTAGTTGGCAATTACATGAGGCAAATAACAGTACAGGATGCACAATAGGAATCAATACCAAGGAGTCTGACCATGATAGCACGATTCGTTTCCTAGGCTTGATAACTTATCTTCATAATGGCTGAGAAAACAAATCTGGATCATGGTGAGTGAAATGTGGATGAGTACGAATGGATCCCTGAAGAAGAAACTTTATAGACAACACACTTGTTCCACTGATAGAGATAAATGTTCCGTTGCCAGATGACGGTGAGCTTATTGAGTACCAAATGATCATAGGTTTGATGACATTGATAAACGTATAGATGATTTAGAAGATGCCATTGCTGCAGAGAAGAGGGCGCAGAAATGGTTCAAAAATACCACAACACGGTTTGGGAAGGCAAAACGGAGCACTGGTGGTCTAAAGGAGACAAAAGAGAGCTCTGGTAAGCAAATCAGCCTCTAATTGAGCGAACTCTGCCATTGATGTTCTCAATGATGAAGTGAACAAGGCTAGGAGTGCAATGGACAAGGCAGAGATAAGCTGGAACATCGCTAAGGATGGTCTTGTTGCTCTTGAACAATTACTCCTCATGCAGATGGAGGAGAATAAAGTACCTACAATGGAGAACTTGATCGCCTTAAGCAGTGAGTGATGGTGAATCTAGGACATGGTAAAAGGATTTACAACTGAACCTATAGAAAAAGCTTCTACACCGGAAGAATCTGCAAATGCAACCTCTTCTGCGGCATTGATCCTACAAGGGTTTATCACTGGACCAGGCGAGTTATGATGAATTATGTCATTTACTTTACTTACTACTTGTACCCCGCACAGCAAACGAGCGGCCTTTGGCTGCAGACAACGATATTTTTGCCCTTCAGTTGCCTAATGAGGACATTAACATGCTCGATGGTAAGCTATGGCTAGTCTTAATTATTCAAATTACTGATTTTTTCTCAGGACAGCGAGATAATGAAGGCCAGGATATGAGCAGCTTGAAGTCTTCCTCCTCGAATGGGCATGAAGATGAGAAGACAGAGGTGTATATTGCCGCTCCAGATGAACAGGACGTTGAAATGGATAGTGACGATGGTGGGTTACAAGTGCTCTTACAAATTAATATACTTACAGCTGTTTAGGAAGCAACAGAAGCAATACGGAGACTCCAACACCTAAGGTGCAGGATATCGAGATGATTGGCATAGACAGTGAGTTATGTGGATCGATTTATAATTCACTCTACTTACCATGGCTTAGGTGGCGAGAAGGGCGAAAATGAGGAGGCACCATCTGCCGAGATACCTGAAATTTTGATGAGTAGCGCAAATGGTGTGTTACGAGTGCCACTTTGTTATTCAGTTTACTTATAACTGGATAGGAGGCATATCAGAAGGCGAAGGAGGCACTAGTACAAAGACATCAGAGATTGATATGAATAGTACAGATAGTGAGCTATGAGTGCAATTTTGTTATCCAATTACTTACAATTACTTCGAAGCCGGGAGTTTGGAGACACTTGGGCCTGAGAAAGCTATGGGTGAGTCATTGCGCAGATTAAATCTCGAAATTACTAATATCCAGCATAGACTTTTTCTTGATTCAGAAACACGGAGACGAAAGTGAGCTAAATAGTTCTAATATTAATGCAATGCTAATGAAACTACAGAGGAAGAAGAAGGCGATGATAGCATCACAGAGTGTTCAACTTATGAAACATGGCGCCTTGAAATTCTGGATCGCAGGAACAGACAGACGACTGTACTTACTGATTGCCGCAAGGATATAGATGAGGGAACAGCCACGCTCCAAGCCACACATGAAGAGATGTCCGCTTTAATGGACTCTATCTACGACCACCTTGATTCTAAGGAGCAGTTGAAGAAAGCTGTAAACGATCTCACTCGTATGCAGGGCTTGATCTCCGAAATAGAAGAAGTGCTTCCTCGTCTGAAGAGCACTCAGAATACTGAAAGTCATGATGACCTCAGCGACATCGAAACATTACGGAAAATCTCGGTAGTTTGTGGAAAAGATAAGCTTTCTGTGGGAGAATCGGTCCAGAGTATCAAGGAGGACCTGCAAAACCGGTTAAAGGGAAGGAAAGACACCGGTGGGAAGGATCCACGCAACATTGTCTGGCAACAATGGAGAAATATGTCGTCCAAGGACCAGCGAGATTTGCAGTGTTCGTATTTTTTGTCCCTAGCCATATTTCAGTGCTTACTTTGACTATAGTAACGACAAAGAAGGCAATAGAGGATTTTCTCAACTTAGGTGTAGCTATGAAACCTCAGACCAAGCTGTATCTCCTTTTCATGCAGCCCCTATGCCCAGAATCTGCATCCATATCCAGGGACTTGGCACGCTATATATTTCTGTCTCGGGAACGTCGTTTACGCTGCTGCTATCATGCAAAGTATCGTGGAATAGGTCGATACACACCAGAGCTAATAGATGGCGTTAGCGGACCCCATCTCATCCAAGGAGTGGCATATCCTGCAGTACTCGAGAGGAAGAAGAATGCGAAGAATAAGGAGAAGAACACAGAAAAGAAGAAGGATAAGGAAACCCCTGTGATCTCGACCGATATATGGCAATGTGGGTGCGACGAAGATGCTATTCTGTTAGAGTTTTATCTCTGGAAGAACATGACAATAACGTCTGCAAATCCAACATACAGGGATTCAGAGTCCATGAAGGACGAGGTATGGACTCGTCGGGCTCGGGCCTTTCTTGTACAAGAGTGGAAGAGAGTATCCAGCCTGAGTCTTGATGATGTGTACAGATGCAACGGAGGCGTGGCAGGTATTTCATCTAAATTGCGGGTAGTCCAACTTGGGAATATTTCTCGATCACTAGTGATGTCTGGGTATTCTGCAGATGCTCTTAAGAAGGTTTTGGCTGGAGAAGGAGAGCTGGTAAAAATGGAAGCAGAAGCGTTGCCTACATAGTTATCATTTCGATTTTATCATGTACTTATAGATCCGGTGATTGTGAGCTGAATGCTGGCCTCGGTAAATTCACGACCCAATTAGATTTGCATGAATAATCAAATTTTCAGGACTTAGTAACACACAGGTAGACTTGTTATCAATTATCGGCTGAGCACAGCCATGGTTCGAGTGGTAAAAATAAAACAACTGGTAAAATGATTAAGGACTGGTGGAATTCTCCTCAGTTGGATATCAAAGAAAGTCAGTGGCAAAAATATGACCAGCTGTAACACAAAGAAGGACTGGTTAAAATATAACCAGTCAAATCCTGAAGAGGGACTGACAAAAATATGACCAATTGTAGTATGAGAAGGGACTGGTGAAGTTCTCACCAGTTAAACTATAGCAACCCAACTGAGTTCATAATATCTGTAACCAGATACCGGTGAAGATATAACCACTCATATCCTGAGGAGAGACTGGTGAAATTATAGCCACTCAAAGTGTGAGATAAGGACTAGTGAAAATATAACCAGTAATAACACGAGCAGGGAATGGTGAAGCCCTCACCAGTTAAATTATGGTAACCCAACTAGGTACATAATATCTATGCCCAAATACTAGTAGAGATATAACCGTTCATATCCTGAGGAGAGACTGGCGAAATTATAACCACTTTGAGTAACTGATAAGAACTAGTAAAAATATAACCAGTCATAACATGAGCAGGGACTGGTGGAGCTCTCACCAGTTAAATTATAGCAACCCAACTGGGTTCATAATATCTGTACCCAAATACCAGTGAAGATATAACCACTCATAACCTGAGGAGAGACTGGTGAAATTATAACCCACTTCCAGTAAGAGATAAGGACTAGTAAAAATATAACCAGTCATAACATGAGCAGGGACTGGTGAAGCTCTCACCAGTTAAATTATAGCAATCCAACTGGGTTCATAATATCTGTACCCAGATACCGGTGAAGATATAACCACTCATACCTAAAGGAGAGACTGGTGAAATTATAACCACTCCGAGCAAGAGATAAGGACTAGCAAAAATACAACCAATTGTAACATGAGAAGGGACTAGTGACTTGCTGCATACTCATTGGTGAAATTTTTGCCATTTAATGCTGAGGGAAACACTGGTGAGTTATTCACCACTTATTCTGGGATGGCTGCTGCATACTCACTGGTGAAATTTTTACCAATTGATGCTGAGGGAAAGACTGGTAAATTTTTCACCGCTTGTTGTGAACAGCTGCTCCATACTCACAGGTAATATTTCTACCAGGTGACACTGGGAAAATGACTGGAAATTATTTCACCACAGACTGTAGAGTGACTGCTGCAGGTAGTGGCAGCAGCAGGAGACTGGTAAGTATTTCACCACTCCATAATTAAGTGCATATTCCATACTGTATGTATGGTGTATTTCTGTACTGAGGTTACAGTGTGATTCCGTATGTGTTAATACGGAATAGCACGTACAGGCTATCTGGCTGAGTCCAGTACCACATAGGGTGCAAAACACAGTGGTAGGAGAGAATTTGTTTGCTCTAGAATTTGTTATCTGACTCAATGGGTCCACTAGAGGCTTCTGGATCTGTGCCACTAGAGTTCCCAAGTACCACTGCAAGTGCTCCATGAACAACATCTCTAGTGCCTTCTTTGCCATTCAACTCCTGTTCATCACTATCTTGGTGATGACTGCTTTTATCTTTCATCATCAGAATGAGGAAGGGTCTCTGAGTGATTGCTTCAATCCATGCCTAAGTGTCTGCAAGAGCTTTTGAAATTTTCAACAGATTGTATTGTAGCCTGAGAGTTGTGGGCAGGTATATCAACAGGCATGTGTGGGTGTCTAGTAAGCAAACCCAAGGTGGAGAATTGTGGTTACTTTAGATGTGTCAAGAGTTGTGTTGTGGTTGTGCCAACATTTTGCCATGTTGGTCACCATGTTACAGTGATGATGACCACTGTGCAAATGAGTCTTTGTTGCAGTCAAAAGACATTGCACATGCCTAGCATTTCATATTTGATGTGATGCAGAAGCTTCCCATGGCAAACAGTCCTCACAACCACTCCTAAATTTAAATATAAGTATAAAAAGTGACAAAGAGGTAGAGAGTCATGATTTTAATGGCTTGTGAAATTTGACAGAGTTAGACATTTTTTTATGATGATATAGCTTACTTGAAAAAATACTGAAAAATACATGAATACATACAATCAGTCATCTGTAGTACACCACTTGGTGCATATCTCTGGCTGAAACTTGACATGCTGAGTGCTAACAATTATCTTAATATCTTCCAAAAATATTTCAATCTGAGTGTAAGTATAAAATACAGTATCACAAGTAAATTAAATGTATTCAACAATTTTTGATATAAATATTCATTTTCTTCATTACATTTTAGGCAGATATAAACCTTTGAGGGCCAAATATATTTTCATTGTTATTTGTATACTGGGCCTAAGCTTTTGCATTACAAGTTATAGATTATCATCAGTTTTCATTGATTACCAGTCATTTATCTGTGTCTTGAGTATGGAAGACTAACTGTTTTGAGAAAGATTAGTTATTTAAAACCTCTTTAGATGCAACTTTTTCCTCAGAACAGTTTTTATTGGAGCACAGAGCCAGAAATTGAAAAAAAAAAAAAAAAAAACTTATGAGAGAACTTGGTGAAATCCAATGATTATTATGATTCATAGTGATACACCCTAGGTGGATCTACACCAGAAGTACCACATATCAGCATCTAAAAGTGTGATATTTAATGAGATCAGCTAGCTACTACAGGACAGATCACATGCTTATTCATATTTATTCTCTGGGAGATGAGCAAACCAAAAACCAGACCAAGAAATGAGCTAAGAATAGCCCTCAGGATAAGATAAAAGCTTGAGGATAAGGAAGGACAAGGGCAACAGGGATTTCACCCCCATTCTCTCACAACACAATCCACAGTGACAAGCCCATCAGCTCCTGCAATGCTAAGTCAGAGAGCAGAGCAGATTCTGGTTCAGTTTTGAATTTAGAAGTGCTAGCTAGAGTTAGCAATTTGAGAGAGAAAACCACCTTATACCCTAATCTAAGAGAACAACAAATTGAGTACCATATAACAAAGTCCAGGACTAAGTCCTTGAGTCATATTAATGAATTGAGAAGTCTGAGGGAAAGGAAGACCATCCCTTTTGGCTTAGTTGGCAAAAAGTGTGATTTCAGGAGAAAGGAAGACCATCTCCTGGAATCTTCACCCAAGGGCAGAAGGAAGACCACTGTGCTTTGGGGAGTTAAAGAGGGAAAGGAAGACCATCCCTAGCTAAAAGTGTAGAGAGAGATCATTGGTATTTACAAGGGAAGGAAGACCACCCTTTGTAGATTAAAGAGATTTATATTGCAAAGAGACCTATCTACACTTAGAACAAAGTCACCTTGCAAGCTCTAGAGACAGGAAGACCATCTTGAAGAGTTGTAGCTAGATAAGTGAAAAGGAAGACACTGTATCTAGCTAGCATAGTGTCAGACATCAATTTTACCTTATCTTGTGCATTTTGTATTGCATTTTTGAATACTATCTCACTTCAGACTTACCCCCAACAAACTTGAGAGGTTGTGACTAGTCTGTAGGGCAGTAAAAACAATTTTATTGACATTCTACTCTACAGACTTCATTCTCTTTTCAATAGTCTACTAACTAAAGCATTATCACAATTTTTGTCATGAATTTGCCTCTTATTTTTGGCAATTACCATTATCTCATCCCAGGAACTTATCACAGGAACATCTAATCATGGACACTGCATGGACATTATGAGGTGACTGTGCCCATGAGGACGACATAAGACTTTTTTCTTATTATGATCAACCATTACTTACATGTTGATATGCCCCAGGCGGATCTACACCTAAACACTAAAGAAATGCTAAATATCAATATTGAAATGAATGGTATTTGGGTGAAGACAGCTAGCTACAGAAAGACAGTACAGGAATAAAACCCTAAGTACTATAACAAACAGGCTAGCTAGAATGAAGGATAATGCAGAGCATAGCTGCGCTGGGTATACCCCCGGCATTCGGAAACCGAGGGAACCAGTACAGCTAAGCTGTAACCGATAACGGCTATAGCACAGCAGAACCGAAATGACAGTGGTATTTGTTTGGCTGCAGGCATGAGCCCTAACAATAACACACAATGTGGGAATAAGAAACATAGGAGATCGACACACAAAAGTAAAACTGACGGATAACTGTAGAAAGGTGGAAACAATATAATATGGAATAGAATACACACAGCTATACTAAGTCAGTAAGAGACCTACAAGACACAGAAAGAAGGGAGATATAGAAGAGCGAAGTATTCTCCTATGTTAGACAGGCTCCGAAGAAGGGAGCAAAATAGCAGAGAAAGACTCTGGTGAGACAAACATCCGGAGTATAAATATGAATAAACATGCAACTGCTAGTAAGCAATGCCTGAAATATGAGCGAACCAAAAAACCAGAAAAAGAAATGGCTAAGAATAGCCCCCCCCAGTATGGGATAAAAACCCAAAGATAAGGAAGGAAAAGGTAACAGGGATTTTGCCCCTGTTCTCTCACAGTGCAGTCAGCAGTGATGAGCCCCTCAGCTCCTGCAATGCTAAGTCGGAGAGCATAGCAAGTCTCGGTTCAGTTTTGAATTTATAAGTGCTAGCTAGAGTTAGTATTTTGAGAGGAAGAACCACCTTATACCCTAATCTAAGAAAACAACGAACTAAATACCATATAACAAAGTCCAGGACTAAGTCCTTGAGTATTACTTGAGATTTGAGGAGTCAAAGGGAAAGGAAGACCATCCCTCTTGGCTTAATTGGCAAAAAGTGCGATTTCAGGAGAAAGGAAGACCATCTCCTGGGATCTTTGCCTAAGGACAGAAGGAAGACCACTGTACCTTAGGGAATTAAAGAGGGAAAGGAAGACCATCCCTGGTTATATTTAGAGAGAGCATTGAGATTTACAAGGGAAGGAAGACCACCCTTGTAGATTTAGAGAGATTTATATTGGAAAGAGTACTATCTACACTTAGAACAAAGTGACACTGCTAGCTCTAGAGACAGGAAGACCATCTTGAAGAGTCATAGCTAGATAAGTGAAAAGGAAGACCATTCACTCTATCTAGCTAGCATAGTGTCAGACAGCCTTTTACCTATTTCTTGAACATTTTGTATCGCATTTTCGAATTCAATCTCATTTCAGACTTGCCCCCAACGAACTTGAGAGGTAGTGATCAATCTTTAGGGCAGTAAGACGATTTTATTGTCACATCTACCCTACAGACCACATTCCCTTTTCAATAGGACTCGCTCTTCAGCCCTATTGTCCTACTTGTCCAGCCATGTTTGGATCTTGACAGACACTATGCTAGCTAGATACAGTGAATGGTCTTCCTTTTCACTTATCTAGCTATAACTCTTTGAGATGGTCTTCCTGTCTCTAGAGCTTGCAAGGTCCCTTTGTTCTAAGTGTAGATAGGTCTCTTTGCAATATAAATCTCTTCAATCTACAAGGGTGGTCTTCCTTCCCTTGTAAATGCTAATGATCTCTCTCTAAACTTTAGCTAGGGATGATCTTCCTTTCCCTCTTTAACTCCCCAAAGCACAGTGGTCTTCCTTCTGTCTTTTGGTGAAGATTCTAGGAGATGGTCTTCCTTTCTCCTGAAATAGCACTTTTTGCTAATTAAGCCAAAAGGGATGGTCTTCCTTTCCCTCTGACTTCTCAAATTACTAACACTACTCAAGGACCTATTCCTGGACTTTATTATATGGTTCTCAGTTTGTTACTCTCTTAGATTAGGGTATAAGGCAGTTCTTGCTCTCAAATTGCTAACTCTAGCTAGCACTTCTGACTTCAAAACCGAACTGGAATCTGCTTGTCCCTCTGACTTAGCATTGCAGGAGCTGATGGGCTTGTCACTGCAGATCATGTTGTGAGAGAACAGGGCAGAATCCCTGTTGTTCTTATCCTTCCTTATCCTTGGGCTTTTATCTCATCCTGCATGGCTATTCTTAGCTCATTTCTTGGCATGGTTTTCAGTTTGCTTGTATTTCGGGCATTGCTTTCTAGCAATCATATGTTTATTCATATCTATTCTCTGGGAGGGTGTCTCACTGGAGCCTTTCTCTTCTATTTTGCTCTCTTCTTCAGAGCCTGACTAACATATTGGACACTTCGTTCCTTTGTGTCTCTCTTATTTATCTTCCATCTGTGTCTCATAGGTTTCTTACTGATGTAGCATAGACCTGTATATTCACTTAATATTATTTTATGCTCCATCAGCCTATGATTCTCTGTCTGTTCCACTTTTGTGTGATGTTCTCCTATGTTTCTTATTCTTTCATTGTGTGTGACTGTTAGGGCTTGCATCTGAAGCCAAACAAACACCACTGTCACTTCGGTTCTGCTGTGCTATAGCTGCCCTTGGTTATGGCTTAGCCATAGGTTCCCCCTGGGTTCTGAATACTGGTGCTATATTCAGTGCTGCTACACTCCTCATTATCCTTTGTTCTAGCTAGCCTGTTCTCTCCAGTACTTAGAACTTATTATTGTACTCTGTCCTGTCATAGCTAGCTGTTCTCACTAAATATCATACTTTTAGATGCTGATATGTGGTATTTCCTTAGTGTTTTAGGTGTAGATCCACCTAGGGCATATCAATGGCACATATTTAGTAGTCTAAATTTTGATATCAATTTTGGTGTAAGCCAGTGTGACAACCAAATATGGCTGCATGTGTGATACTGTGTGATAAGATCTTTCAATCAACTTTCCAATCACTCTCTGCATGCCTTGCCCATTTTTTTAAACATGCCAGATGAGCAGAACACTCTACAGCAGCAAGTGCTCATTGCTACAGCTCCCTTCCTTCATATGGTAGGTATTGCTGCCACTCTTTATCAAAAACCCAACTACTGGAAGCAACCATATGACACTTCAGCACTCACTGGGGAAGCATGGGTTAATGAGCTTATCCATGGACACCCTGACCATATATTTAATGAATTGGGGATGCACTTGCATGTTTTCTTGGCTTTTGTGGCAACCCTTCAGATTATGGTTGGACTTACAACCTTGAAATTCAGTGATACAGTGGAGGAGCAAGTAGCAATATTTCTATACACCTGTGCAACAGGCCTGTCTATACAACATGTTGGAGAGAGATTTCAAAGGTCTAATGAAACTATATCTAGGCAAGTACTATTTAAATTCTATGTTCAATTCTAATCAAAGAGTTAGATACTTCTGAGAAGTCCTAGATGTTGTTTCATCTGGAGAATTCTACAACCACTTTGTCAAACTTCCTGACATCAATTCTCTGATTCTTGATTATATTTGTAACAGCCCCAAGCTCTTCCCCTTCCTCCAAAATGTCCTAGGTGCACTTGATGCAACCCACATTAATTGTTTTACTTCAGCTGCAGATTGACATGTTGCCCATGATTGCAAGGGTGGTGTTACACAGAATTGCCTGGCAGTTTGTTCATTTGGATTTTGCTTTTTATATTTCATTAGTGGATTTGATGGATCTGCAGCTCATGCAACTATGTCCATGCATTCACAGTTGACAGGCTTCTTGATTCCTGAGGGAAAGTACTACCTTGCCAATGCTGGATTTGCACTTTGTGATACCCTCCTTGTTCCTTATTGAGGTGTTCAGTATTATCTTGCAGAGTGGGGATGGGCAGCTGTTCAGTATGTTGAACTAATATTGAACAGATTCATAACTAAACAGATATTCTTTAGCCCTATCAACAAGGAAGAACCTTTCAATTTATGACATGCTCAAGCTTGTAATGTCATTGAACACATATTTAGTGTCTTGAAGAACTGTTGGGATATTCTCAACCACCCAGCTCAATATGACATGAACATCCAGGCTAAAATCCTACCTGGACTTGCTGCTGTCCATAACTTTATTATGGACAATGATCATACTGATATTTATTATTATCTTGATATCTTCAATAACCTTAGAGCATCTCAACCGGCTTCCATGGGTGAACCAGGGCAAGATGCAGTTGGGAGGAAAGAGAAGGAACAGGCTACTGCACTATGTGACAAAATTGCAACTGAGATGTGGGACAGTTATCAGCAATATCTGCATGATCACCCAGAGGTTTTAGATAAGGAATTCACTTCTGATTAAGCAATAAATAATTGTAGAGAAATATAAGGTGTAAATGATGGTGATTAGTTGGTAATTAATGAGATTGTGTATATGTGAGAATAGAAGTGAACAAAATAAAGGGTTGAGATAAGAGATAAATGAACAAAGAATTAAACTACCTCCTTGACCATATCTACCTTATGTTGGATCTACATTTAACAGAACTCCTTGTTGCTGCAATCAAGTCCTGCATATGCATCAATAACTGTGACATCCTTCTCTAGGATGTTCATGAAAACAAGATGATCTGGCATTGAGAGCCAGTCTTCTTTTTGTGCAAGCTTGACAGCCTCTTTCCTTTGATTCAGGGTGCACAGAGCAGAATTCATGGTGAGAACCTTGCAGATGTTGTCACTGGATTACTGATTGACTGTGTAAGGCTTTGAATGGCCTCAGCCACTCCAGCAGTCTTTCTCTTCTTTGACTTGATTGGCATTTCAGAAATGCCATGCTCAAACTTTTGAGTCAATGCTGCAGCATGATGAGGGGTGACAGAAATATTCTAAATATAGAAGTCCATGTCAGCACATAGATGGCCACAGTAAATTAAATTAAATGTACCTCCATTGTACAAACAGGTTCTCTACATTCCTCCAAGTCCTCATCAAGGTCAGGTAGTGGAACTTCAACATCTGAGAGATCAGAATCAGGCATTGGAGAGTGAGGGAGCCTGGCAGATGTGTCCATGCCAGTAATTTCCTGGGATGGGCAAAAGACATAGTTGCCACATAAGGTAATGGGCATGATTTCTGTCATCTTCTGAAGATGTACCCAGCCATGGTTTTTGAATGGCTTGGCCTCCCTGTAGATCTTGACAAACCTTGCCCACTCTTGTTCCATCTTGGGGGCAATGTCAGCACCTCTCATGTCACTCCAAATCCAGCCAGTCTGGCTCTTGATAGCTTGGATGGCATGAAAGATGCAACAAAGCTTCAAATAGAAACCATAAGTGTGAGTATGTATCAAAAGGAGGAAATAAAAAGTTATGTACCTGGCCCCACTTATTTGCACAGGCAGCACCTGTTTTTGGTCCACCATCAGTTCATATGGCATCAACAAGGGGTGCTGCCTTGTTAAAGTCTTGGAGGTGGCACTATCATCACCAGCAGAATGATGGTTGTATAAGAAGGTGAGGAAAGCATTCTTGTCCTTGACAGGTGATAGAAATTTGGACTACCAAATATGGGTGAGAATGCACCATCAAAATTTGGCATTCTATTGCTGAACAGGCCCTTAATGAGCATCATCAAAATTTGAAAGAGGAAGAACTCACCTTTAAAGTTGTATGTTCCTTCACCTTGTAGATTCTCCTCTTCCTCTTCTGTCCAAATCACTTGTTTTTGGTGCTCCTAGGCATTAATTGAGTTAGATAGTATGCTGTGGAACCTTGGTGTATGCTTCCTCCAGTGTGACAATCCCATTCTGCATTTATTTCAGCCACTGAAATCACCTGTGAAGCAAGCAGACTCACACTTGAAACCATGTCAGCACAGCTCAAGTGTGATGAAAGAAAGGTTCATGCTGGATGGAACAACCAATAATAGTGGTATCTAGGGGAAAAAAAGAAATGGTGGTGTAAACAACCAACATTCTGAATTGTGGTTTATTAGTACTGTTATTTTAGGGAAAAGGAATTTCTGTTGTCAGACCAGATATCTGTCATGGGGGCATGACATTCACAACACTATGTGGCTTTTCCAGCTAATGTGTTGTTTTCTAATGGGCTCAGGGGATCAAAATCCAGACGAACATAGTTTGTGTCATGATTACAGTCTTTGACAATGGACCTGGGCCTGAATGCTCATAAAATCATCACGATTTTGTAATTAGACACATGCAACAGCCACCAGGCTATGTAGTGGCTTATTTGCATTGTGCAAACAATGTGCCCAGCTTTTCTGTGACTGTGCTCGTGGTTTGATGTCACACAATTAATATGTCTACCACACACAGTATAACTTGTAAAGCTTGCACTGGTCTAAAAATGAAAGAGAATCTTATTTTCTAACATGCTACAGAGTGTCAGAACTCATGCATGACCATGCAGAAACCACAATGCATTGAGTGCAGATATTGTAGAGAACTTTAGAATAGAGAATATATTTTTGTGAGAGTTTATACAGTTTTTATACCACTGGAAAAGTGCATACTGATATCTAATTTTCTAACAGTCCTTTGGATTGGTAAGACAATTTGTAAGTTTTCTAGTCTTACTGGCTGTGAATATTCAGGTGCTTTCCACAATACCAGTGCACACTAACAGCCCATCAAGTTTCAGGTGTCTATTCCAACATGATGCATGAGCAGGCAGGGATGATGCATGGCCTGGCAAGCCACAGTACCACGTGGCTCTGTGGCTGTTGCACAATGTGTCTATTATTAAATTGTTTTGTCATGAGCACAAAAATCATGGAAGACACCATGCCAATTACGACGTGCCAATGGAGCGGCATGCCTGCACGGCTGCATGAACTTGCCTTCAGAATTCTCCCATCATGACTTCGGGTCAACTTCATTTTCCCATTCCCATTCAGGTTCCTCTCAATGTTGTATATGAAATAATTGATTTCCTAGCTTCCACTGGCAACCAAGCAGCTCTGAAAGCTTGCACACTAACTTCACATGTCTTCATTGTGCTATGTCAACAACATCTATTCTCAACCATCCTTCTAACAGACTATCGCGACCGCTATGGCAATGTGTTGCTTGATGGCATGGAAATGACATGCTGTTTATATGAAATTATCACCCCAGGATGTAATACTTTTCATGTCACACAAAAACTGGATGCAAGTGTTAAATTATCAGTTTAAATTTCAGGTAAACAGAAAATTTATTATAAATTTTAATATTATTAGACAATGCAAACTGATCTGAGGAGTATATTATATAATTAGTAATAAGGACCACTGAAAGCATTATTAATAACAGTATTTTCAGAT